>JARBWI010000302.1:0-16686 GCA_037576405.1 Campoplex capitator
AATTCTCTCATTATTTTCAGTCTTAAATGGGCAAAACAAACTGAAGTAGCAGAAAAAAAATCCTCATTGCCCTTGACACAAGCCTCGGCAACGTTTCTTCACTTCCAATTTCGTGAAAAAACGAGTTTTTATCACGAAATTCAATGTTATAAGCCGAAATTCATATCTTGGTGAAAAATCGAAATTCTCTCATTATTTTCAGTCTCAAATGGGCAAAACAAACTGAAGTAGCAGGAAAAAAAATCCTCATTGCCCTTTAGACAAGCCTCGGCAACGTTTCTTCACTTCGAATTTCGTGAAAAAACGAGTTTTTATCACGAAATTCAATGTTATAAGCCGAAATTCATATCTTGGTGAAAAATCGAAATTCTCTCATTATTTTCAGTCTTTAATGGGCAAAACAAACTGAAGTAGCAGAAAAAAAATCCTCATTGCCCTTGACACAAGCCTCGGCAACGTTTCTTCACTTCCAATTTCGTGAAAAAACGAGTTTTTATCACGAAATTCAATGTTATAAGCCGAAATTCATATCCCGGTTAAAAATCGAAATCCTCTCAAGATTTTCAGTCTTAAATGGGCAAAACAAACTGAAGTAGCAGAAAAAAAATCCTCATTGCCCTTTAGACAAGCCTCGGCAACGTTTCTTCACTTCGAATTTCGTGAAAAAACGAGTTTTTATCACGAAATTCAATGTTATAAGCCGAAATTCATATCTTGGTGAAAAATCGAAATTCTCTCATTATTTTCAGTCTTCAAATGGGCAAAACAAACTGAAGTAACAGGAAAAAAATCCTCATTGCCCTTTAGACAAGCCTCGGCAACGTTTCTTCACTTCCAATTTCGTGAAAAAACGAGTTTTTATCACGAAATTCAATGTTATAAGCCGAAATTCATATCTTGGTGAAAAATCGAAATTCTCTCATTATTTTCAGTCTTAAATGGGCAAAACAAACTGAAGTAGCAGAAAAAAAATCCTCATTGCCCTTTAGACAAGCCTCGGCAACGTTTCTTCACTTCCAATTTCGTGAAAAAACGAGTTTTTATCACGAAAATCAATGTTATAAGCCGAAATTCATATCTTGGTGAAAAATCGAAATTCTCTCATTATTTTCAGTCTTTAATGGGCAAAACAAACTGAAGTAGCAGAAAAAAAATCCTCATTGCCCTTTAGACAAGCCTCGGCAACGTTTCTTCACTTCCAATTTCGTGAAAAAACGAGTTTTTATCACGAAAATCAATGTTATAAGCCGAAATTCATATCACATCTTGGTGAAAAATCGGAATTCTCTCATTATTTTCAGTCTCAAATGGGCAAAACAAACTGAAATAGCAGGAAAAAAATCCTCATTGCCCTTTAGACAAGCCTCGGCAACGTTTCTTCACTTCGAATTTCGTGAAAAAACGAGTTTTTATCACGAAATTCAATGTTATAAGCCGAAATTCATATCTTGGTGAAAAATCGGAATTCTCTCATTATTTTCAGTCTTAATGGGCAAAACAAACTGAAGTACAGGAAAAAAATCCTCATTGCCCTTTAGACAAGCCTCGGCAACGTTTCTTCACTTCGAATTTCGTGAAAAAACGAGTTTTTATCACGAAATTCAATGTTATAAGCCGAAATTCATATCTTGGTGAAAAATCGAAATTCTCTCATTATTTTCAGTCTCAAATGGGCAAAACAAACTGAAGTAGCAGAAAAAAAATCCTCATTGCCCTTGACACAAGCCTCGGCAACGTTTCATCACTTCCAATTTCGTGAAAAAACGAGTTTTTATCACGAAAATCAATGTTATAAGCCGAAATTCATATCCCGGTTAAAAATCGAAATCCTCTCAAGATTTTCAGTCTTAAATGGGCAAAACAAACTGAAGTAGCAGAAAAAAATCCTCATTGCCCTTTAGACAAGCCTCGGCAACGTTTCTTCACTTCGAATTTCGTGAAAAAACGAGTTTTTATCACGAAATTCAATGTTATAAGCCGAAATTCATATCTTGGTGAAAAATCGAAATTCTCTCATTATTTTCAGTCTTTAATGGGCAAAACAAACTGAAGTAGCAGGAAAAAAATCCTCATTGCCCTTGACACAAGCCTCGGCAACGTTTCTTCACTTCCAATTTCGTGAAAAAACGAGTTTTTATCACGAAATTCAATGTTATAAGCCGAAATTCACATCTTGGTGAAAAATCGGAATTCTCTCATTATTTTCAGTCTCAAATGGGCAAAACAAACTGAAGTAGCAGAAAAAAAATCCTCATTGCCCTTTAGACAAGCCTCGGCAACGTTTCTTCACTTCTAATTTCGTGAAAAAACGAGTTTTTATCACGAAATTCAATGTTATAAGCCGAAATTCATATCCCGGTGAAAAATCGAAATCCTCTCAAGATTTTCAGTCTTAAATGGGCAAAACAAACTGAAGTAGCAGAAAAAAAATCCTCATTGCCCTTTAGACAAGCCTCGGCAACGTTTCTTCACTTCTAATTTCGTGAAAAAACGAGTTTTTATCACGAAATTCAATGTTATAAGCCGAAATTCATATCTTGAAAAATCGAAAGTCTTTAATCAATGTTCATTGCCCTTAAGCCGAAATTCACGAGTTTTTATCACGAAAATCTTAAGCCGGTGAAAAATCGGAATTCTCTCATTATTTTCAGTCTCAAATGGGCAAAACAAACTGAAGAAACAGGAAAAAAATCCTCATTGCCCTTTAGACAAGCCTCGGCAACGTTTCTTCACTTCGAATTTCGTGAAAAAACGAGTTTTTATCACGAAATTCAATGTTATAAGCCGAAATTCATATCTTGGTGAAAAATCGAAATTCTCTCATTATTTTCAGTCTTTAATGGGCAAAACAAACTGAAGTAACAGGAAAAAAATCGTCATTGCCCTTTAGACAAGCCTCGGCAACGTTTCTTCACTTCTAATTTCGTGAAAAAACGAGTTTTTATCACGAAAATCAATGTTATAAGCCGAAATTCACATCTTGGTGAAAAATCGAAATTCTCTCATTATTTTCAGTCTTAAATGGGCAAAACAAACTGAAGTAGCAGGAAAAAAATCCTCATTGCCCTTGACACAAGCCTCGGCAACGTTTCATCACTTCCAATTTCGTGAAAAAACGAGTTTTTATCACGAAAATCAATGTTATAAGCCGAAATTCATATCCCGGTTAAAAATCGAAATCCTCTCAAGATTTTCAGTCTTAAATGGGCAAAACAAACTGAAATAGCAGAAAAAAAATCCTCATTGCCCTTTAGACAAGCCTCGGCAACGTTTCTTCACTTCGAATTTCGTGAAAAAACGAGTTTTTATCACGAAATTCAATGTTATCAGCCGAAATTCATATCTTGGTGAAAAATCGAAATTCTCTCATTATTTTCAGTCTTTAATGGGCAAAACAAACTGAAGTAACAGGAAAAAAATCCTCATTGCCCTTTAGACAAGCCTCGGCACCGTTTCTTCACTTCCAATTTCGTGAAAAAACGAGTTTTTATCACGAAATTCAATGTTATAAGCCGAAATTCATATCCCGGTTAAAAATCGAAATCCTCTCAAGATTTTCAGTCTTACATGGGCAAAACAAACTGAAGTAGCAGAAAAAAAATCCTCATTGCCCTTGACACAAGCCTCGGCAACGTTCCTTCACTTCCAATTTCGTGAAAAAACGAGTTTTTATCACGAAAATCAATGTTATAAGCCGAAATTCACATCTTGGTGAAAAATCGAAATCCTCTCAAGATTTTCAGTCTTAAATGGGCAAAACAAACTGAAATAGCAGAAAAAAAATCCTCATTGCCCTTTAGACAAGCCTCGGCAACGTTTCTTCACTTCGAATTTCGTGAAAAAACGAGTTTTTATCACGAAATTCAATGTTATAAGCCGAAATTCATATCTTGGTGAAAAATCGAAATTCTCTCATTATTTTCAGTCTTTAATGGGCAAAACAAACTGAAGTAGCAGAAAAAAAATCCTCATTGCCCTTGACACAAGCCTCGGCAACGTTTCATCACTTCCAATTTCGTGAAAAAACGAGTTTTTATCACGAAAATCAATGTTGTAAGCCGAAATTCACATCTTGGTGAAAAATCGGAATTCTCTCATTATTTTCAGTCTCAAATGGGCAAAACAAACTGAAGAAACAGGAAAAAAATCCTCATTGCCCTTTAGACAAGCCTCGGCAACGTTTCTTCACTTCGAATTTCGTGAAAAAACGAGTTTTTATCACGAAATTCAATGTTATAAGCCGAAATTCATATCTTGGTGAAAAATCGAAATTCTCTCATTATTTTCAGTCTCTAATGGGCAAAACAAACTGAAGTAGCAGAAAAAAAATCCTCATTGCCCTTTAGACAAGCCTCGGCAACGTTTCTTCACTTCGAATTTCGTGAAAAAACGAGTTTTTATCACGAAATTCAATGTTATAAGCCGAAATTCATATCTTGGTGAAAAATCGAAATTCTCTCATTATTTTCAGTCTTTAATGGGCAAAACAAACTGAAGTAGCAGAAAAAAAATCCTCATTGCCCTTTAGACAAGCCTCGGCAACGTTTCTTCACTTCCAATTTCGTGAAAAAACGAGTTTTTATCACGAAATTCAATGTTATAAGCCGAAATTCATATCCCGGTGAAAAATCGAAATCCTCTCAAGATTTTCAGTCTTTAATGGGCAAAACAAACTGAAGTAGCAGAAAAAAAATCCTCATTGCCCTTGACACAAGCCTCGGCAACGTTTCTTCACTTCCAATTTCGTGATAAAACGAGTTTTTATCACGAAAATCAATGTTATAAGCCGAAATTCACATCTTGGTGAAAAATCGAAATTCTCTCATTATTTTCAGTCTCAAATGGGCAAAACAAACTGAAATAACAGGAAAAAAATCCTCATTGCCCTTTAGACAAGCCTCGGCAACGTTTCTTCACTTCGAATTTCGTGAAAAAACGAGTTTTTATCACGAAATTCAATGTTATAAGCCGAAATTCATATCTTGGTGAAAAATCGAAATTCTCTCATTATTTTCAGTCTTTAATGGGCAAAACAAACTGAAGTAGCAGAAAAAAAATCGTCATTGCCCTTGACACAAGCCTCGGCAACGTTTCATCACTTCCAATTTCGTGAAAAAAACGAGTTTTTATCACGAAAATCAATGTTATAAGCCGAAATTCACATCTTGGTGAAAAATCGGAATTCTCTCATTATTTTCAGTCTCAAATGGGCAAAACAAACTGAAGTAACAGGAAAAAAATCCTCATTGCCCTTTAGACAAGCCTCGGCAACGTTTCTTCACTTCGAATTTCGTGAAAAAACGAGTTTTTATCACGAAATTCAATGTTATAAGCCGAAATTCATATCTTGGTGAAAAATCGAAATTCTCTCATTATTTTCAGTCTTTAATGGGCAAAACAAACTGAAGTAGCAGAAAAAAAATCCTCATTGCCCTTTAGACAAGCCTCGGCAACGTTTCTTCACTTCGAATTTCGTGAAAAAACGAGTTTTTATCACGAAATTCAATGTTATAAGCCGAAATTCATATCTTGGTGAAAAATCGAAATTCTCTCATTATTTTCAGTCTTTAATGGGCAAAACAAACTGAAGTAACAGGAAAAAAATCCTCATTGCCCTTTAGACAAGCCTCGGCAACGTTTCTTCACTTCCAATTTCGTGAAAAAACGAGTTTTTATCACGAAATTCAATGTTATAAGCCGAAATTCATATCCCGGTTAAAAATCGAAATCCTCTCAAGATTTTCAGTCTTACATGGGCAAAACAAACTGAAGTAGCAGAAAAAAAATCCTCATTGCCCTTGACACAAGCCTCGGCAACGTTCCTTCACTTCCAATTTCGTGAAAAAACGAGTTTTTATCACGAAAATCAATGTTATAAGCCGAAATTCACATCTTGGTGAAAAATCGAAATCCTCTCAAGATTTTCAGTCTTAAATGGGCAAAACAAACTGAAATAGCAGAAAAAAAATCCTCATTGCCCTTTAGACAAGCCTCGGCAACGTTTCTTCACTTCGAATTTCGTGAAAAAACGAGTTTTTATCACGAAATTCAATGTTATAAGCCGAAATTCATATCTTGGTGAAAAATCGAATTCTCTCATTATTTTCAGTCTTTAATGGGCAAAACAAACTGAAGTAGCAGAAAAAAAATCCTCATTGCCCTTGACACAAGCCTCGGCAACGTTTCATCACTTCCAATTTCGTGAAAAAACGAGTTTTTATCACGAAAATCAATGTTGTAAGCCGAAATTCACATCTTGGTGAAAAATCGGAATTCTCTCATTATTTTCAGTCTCAAATGGGCAAAACAAACTGAAGTAACAGGAAAAAAATCCTCATTGCCCTTTAGACAAGCCTCGGCAACGTTTCTTCACTTCGAATTTCGTGAAAAAACGAGTTTTTATCACGAAATTCAATGTTATAAGCCGAAATTCATATCTTGGTGAAAAATCGAAATTCTCTCATTATTTTCAGTCTTTAATGGGCAAAACAAACTGAAGTAGCAGAAAAAAAATCCTCATTGCCCTTGACACAAGCCTCGGCAACGTTTCTTCACTTCCAATTTCGTGAAAAAACGAGTTTTTATCACGAAATTCAATGTTATAAGCCGAAATTCATATCTTGGTGAAAAATCGAAATTCTCTCATTATTTTCAGTCTTTAATGGGCAAAACAAACTGAAGTAACAGGAAAAAAATCCTCATTGCCCTTGACACAAGCCTCGACAACGTTTCATCACTTCCAATTTCGTGAAAAAACGAGTTTTTATCACGAAAATCAATGTTATAAGCCGAAATTCACATCTTGGTGAAAAATCGAAATTCTCTCAAGATTTTCAGTCTTAAATGGGCAAAACAAACTGAAGTAGCAGAAAAAAAATCCTCATTGCCATTGACACAAGCCTCGGCAACGTTTCTTCACTTCTAATTTCGTGAAAAAACGAGTTTTTATCACGAAATTCAATGTTATAAGCCGAAATTCATATCCCGGTCGAAAATCGAAATCCTCTCAAGATTTTAAGTCTTAAAGGGGCAAAACAAACTGAAATAGCAGAAAAAAAATCCTCATTGCCCTTTAGACAAGCCTCGGCAACGTTTCTTCACTTCTAATTTCGTGAAAAAACGAGTTTTTATCACGAAATTCAATGTTATAAGCCGAAATTCATATCTTGGTGAAAAATCGGAATTCTCTCATTATTTTCAGTCTTACATGGGCAAAACAAACTGAAGTAGCAGGAAAAAAATCCTCATTGCCCTTGACACAAGCCTCGGCAACGTTTCTTCACTTCCAATTTCGTGAAAAAACGAGTTTTTATCACGAAAATCAATGTTATAAGCCGAAATTCACATCTTGGTGAAAAATCGGAATTCTCTCATTATTTTCGGTCTCAAATGGGCAAAACAAACTGAATTAACAGGAAAAAAATCCTCATTGCCGTTTAAACAAGCCTCGGCAACGTTTCTTCACTTCCAATTTCGTGAAAAAACGAGTTTTTATCACGAAAATCAATGTTATAAGCCGAAATTCATATCCCGGTTAAAAATCGAAATCCTCTCAAGATTTTCAGTCTTACATGGGCAAAACAAACTGAAGTAGCAGAAAAAAAATCCTCATTGCCCTTGACACAAGCCTCGGCAACGTTTCATCACTTCCAATTTCGTGAAAAAACGAGTTTTTATCACGAAAATCAATGTTATAAGCCGAAATTCATATCCCGGTTAAAAATCGAAATCCTCTCAAGATTTTCAGTCTTACATGGGCAAAACAAACTGAAGTAGCAGAAAAAAAATCCTCATTGCCCTTGACACAAGCCTCGGCAACGTTCCTTCACTTCCAATTTCGTGAAAAAACGAGTTTTTATCACGAAAATCAATGTTATAAGCCGAAATTCACATCTTGGTGAAAAATCGGAATTCTCTCATTGATTTCAGTCTTAAATGGGCAAAACAAACTGAAGTAGCAGAAAAAAATCCTCATTGCCCTTGACACAAGCCTCGGCAACGTTTCATCACTTCCAATTTCGTGAAAAAACGAGTTTTTATCACGAAAATCAATGTTATAAGCCGAAATTCATATCCCGGTTAAAAATCGAAATCCTCTCAAGATTTTCAGTCTTACTGGGCAAAACAAACTGAAGTAGCAGAAAAAAAATTGCCCTTGACACAAACCTCGGCAACGTTCCTTCACTTCCATTTCGTGAAAAAACGAGTTTTTATCACGAAAATCAATGTTATAAGCCGAAATTCACATCTTGGTGAAAAATCGGAATTCTCTCATTGATTTCAGTCTTAAATGGGCAAAACAAACTGAAGTTGCAGAAAAAAAATCCTCATTGCCCTTGAGACAAGCCTCGGCAACGTTCCTTCACTTCCAATTCCGTGCAGAAATGAGATTTTTTCAGGAAATTGAATGTTCTAAGCCAAAATTCATATCTCAGCTAAAAATCGGAATTCTCCTATGACTTTTAGTCTCAAGTAGGCAAAAGAGACTATGGTAGCAGAAAAAATATCCTCATTGCCCTGGAGATAAGCGAAGTCAACGGTTGTTTACTTTTAATTTCGTGCAAAACCGGGTTTTTATTCTTGATATATTGTTTTAAGATCGAAATTCTTCTATGATTTTTCTTATTGCCTCGGAGACAAGCCTCGGCAACGTTTTTTCACTTCCAATTTCTTGAAAAAACGAGTATTCGTCATTAATTTTTTTAATGTTCTAGGCCAAACTTCATATCTTGGCTTAAAATCGAAATGCTTTCTCGATTTTCAGTCTCAATTAAGCAAAACAAACTAAAGTAGCAGAATAGAAATCCTCATTGCATTGAAAAAGTAAATGAACAAGATAACGCTGCATTTCAATTTCTACTTGACTTCATACGAAAGTAGGTATAAATGCAAAAACAGCGTTATCTTGTTTTATTGAATTTTATGCCTTTCAATCGATTAAAATATACTTGTTGGGAATCCCAAATTTCCACATTTTTGGTCTCTATGCTTTATCGTCTACGATCGATACTCATCTGGGCAATCTGGATGAATCGTGGTCAAAACCGCATTATGACGTTTAATTAAATTTTCGCCACTCGAGTCCATATGACTAAATGTTACTATAATCTTTCGTCACTAACTGTCACTAAATGTCGGGAGTGAATAAAAATCGTACACGTGTTGAAATATCACATCAAATTTTTCACGGCTCCTCTTCAGGTCCCCGTGAAAAGTACGTTGCTCGAACTTTTCTTCCGGATTCTCGGTTCAACATACATAGAAGTTGAAATGAAACAAAAATCCAATAATGATAAACTATTATAACAAGACAATAAATGAATCCGAGCCGAATTTCTTTCTTCTCAAATATAGTAATGAGAAAATGGCTCAGAGACAATTCAGTCAATTCCCCTTGGAATTTTTCACATTTGGAAGTAGTGTGCGTCACGATTCTGGTTCAACAATAAAAAGAATACACGAACGCGGTATTCAGCGTTTTGTTGTACTCATCTCTGACAACTTAATTTTTTTTCTTTGCAGGTTTTTCTCACGTCGGGAGACATTTTTTGGATTTTCTTTCCTTTAGTTGCTACGTGCGCTACAACTTGAGCTGCTTCTAGCGCTGTATTAAAAGCTGCTTCCAGCACTATTCCAAAAGCTGCTTCTAGCGCTATAATAAAAGCTGCTCTTAGCGCTATTCCAAAAGCTGCTTCTAGCGCTATAATAAAAGCTGCTTCTAGCGCTATAATAAAAGCTGCTTCTAGCGCTGTATTAAAAGCTGCTTTTAGCGCTATTCCAACAGCTGCTTCTAGCGCTATAATAAGAGCTGCTCCTAGCGCTATAATAAAAGCTGCTTCTAGCGCTATAATAAAAGCTGTTACGTGCTGTTGCTTCCTTAAAAGCTACTGCACGCGTTGAACTGAAAGTTGCTATTGGGGGTGCTAAATATTCATCCTAATTATGAATATGAATGAACTGAAAACCAACGAAATGAATGAATTGAAAACCAAAGATCGAAATATTATAGCCAGAGGTGAGTGGCTTACCGAGGATCACATTGACACTTTTGGTCGCCTTTTAGCAGGACATTCCGATTCCGAATTTGTTATGCAAGGAACATGGAAAGTACAATTGCCGCATAATATTGATGTAGCGCACGCTGGTTGTAAATTTATTCAAATATTGCATAGCGCGGATGGTCCCAATAATGCAGGAGGGCATTGGGTGTGTTCATATTATGATACGCACTCCATTTTCATTTATGATTCTCTTAACAGGAAAAAATTGCATCAAAATCATAAAACATATCTTAAAGGTTTGTTTCCGAACTATCCGTTCGATCTGCGTCCCGTGAAATTCCCAGTCGTAACTAATCAACCAAATTCTAACGACTGCGGCGTTTTTGCTATCGCTTTCGCAACATCTCTTTTTTTCGGCGTAAAACCAGAAAATATTGAGTATGATGTTGAAAATATGCGTCAACATTTATTGAAAATGTTTGACACGGGAATAATCAGTCATTTTCCTCGCATAGTTAAACAAGGAGATTCTATTAAAATATGCTCATTAGAACAGTTAAAGAGACGAAAACATAAAGTATTGGATAATAAAATTCGACAACAAAAAATTAAGCACCCTCAAAATTCCCAAGTCGTAACCAAAGTTCCCGATTTTGTAAACGGTCATACAGTAAGTCAAAAGCAGACTTATATTGATGAAAACTATCCTCCGCATGAACATGTACTGCAAAACTGTCGAGTACTAGATTCGAGTCAAGTAAAAGAGGAAATAGCGTGTCCTTGTCACACTTCTATAGTTTCTGCTATACCGCAATTGATAGCGCCAGCAAAGTTAATTAATCTGAAATGTCCTATCATGGCCGAAATGAATAAATGCTCCAGCTACGAAAAATGTATACCTTCCAAAATTACAACTTTGATTGAGACTCAACGTGATACGATAAGAGAAACGAAGTTAGTTATTGGTTCTCAGAATATACAAAATCAAGAAAATTTGAATAAAAAAGAAAGAGCTCTAATCGAAATTAACATGAATAATCGTGGATATGACAAAAGGTGTAGAAATTTGATTACAAGTGATGTTGTGGTTGAGAATCATCAAGAACTTTTTAAACATTCGATTTTTCGTGGCATTCCACTTGAAAAAAACCAGGGCAAATCTACTGATCTCGGAAAAAATTGTCAAACTCTTATTCCCATCGATAGATCATTCGATAATCGGCGGAAACGAGCGAAACTTCTGCTTTCAGCTACAACTCGGCATATTGTAAAAAAAAATCTTCTGACGAATGATTGTAGAAAGCGAAAAATTTCTATTTCAATCGATGCGGTGCCTAACAACCCTGCAAAACGTCCAAAAGTTATAGCTTCAACTTCTATCAAATCCAATGCGAATAAAAAAAAATACCGGCAAATTCAAAAGCGCGTGGATATAAAACTAAAGTTACAAACGGCTAAATCATTATCCCGGAAGTATTACCGAATTCGTGAAACTAATGATACCATAAAAATGCTGACCACTAGAGGAGAGTACGTGAGTCGACTGATGAAAATATTACGTTTGCATTCGGTCGGTGAATGTCTCTTTGAAGCTGAGCGTATTATCAAATGGAATTTAAGATTTAGAGGTAAAAAAATTTTCACCCTCAGGCAAGCGCTGCAAAAGTTAAAACGCAGAGCTGAGATTTGCTTAACGCTTGAAGCAGCGGTATCGAATGGTGATATAAGTAGTCGAATAGTTGCACTATGCGGCTCTATTAGGAAACATACAGCACCGTCTGAACCTTACTACGAAGAAACTGCTTACGTTTATCCCCGAAAATTTACCGAGCCTATTGCTTTGAATGTCGAATCTAAAGCAATGAATGTGCTCCCGTTAATCGTCACAAAAAAGACTCGCCGTAGATATCGGGCATGGGGTTGTTCCGAGCATTGCAGAGCTCCGGAAGATATTGTTTTGATTAAGTTTGAAAAGTTCTTGACCATCATGCGTGATATTTCTGTGCGCAGATTAAAAACAGTCTTACCTAAAATTCGCAAATGTACAGTGAAACACACTGACAATATGTTGGGTCATAGTCAAGCATGCTATATGCAGCCTTCTCTCTGCGAATCATTGTTGTTGTGTTTAGAATTCTTATCACCACATTTTCCACAAGTAAGGTTGATTAAGCGATTATTTTATACCGTATCAGCGTTACTACAAAAAGTTAAAGAGATTGATATTGCTTTGGATACGATGAATGTTAAAAATTTACAAAAATTTGCGGAAGAAGCAAAAGAAAATGCAACCCATTTCCAAACTACTGATGAAATATTATTGGACGAAGATGCCATACATCGCAAGTATTCCAACGCATTTCAATCGTTTCAGAAAAAAGCATTAAACCTGCCACGTTTTCCTTGCCTCTCGTGTCAAAGGCTTTATTGCTTGAACGATGTCAGGAAACTTGATAACTTACGCGTCGTTCCAGTGGGGCAGATTTGGGATGATTTGAAGCTCTTCACTGCCAGTCACAAAGACTGTGATTCAGATTACATCTGTCAGTATTGTTTAACCAAGCTCCGCGCTGGTCTTATTCCTCCCACATGTGTTCTTAACAATTTATACGTTCGACCCATGCCTGCCCCTCTCAAAGATTTGAATGAATTTGAAAAAATTTTGATACAGAGAGCAAAAGTATTTCAAACAGTAGTAAAGATGGGTACTGTACATAAAAAAAATATCCCACATCGGAAAATGATAAGTAAAGCTCAGGGGCGAGCTTTCCACTTACCGTTACCGCTAGAAAAAACATTGGAAAAAATTTGTCCTCCGACAAAGGCAATTAACTCAGATCATGAACTATACATGTTAGTTCGTGGCGTTCCAACCAAAAGTAAACAAGTTTGGGAATCAATTGTAAACAAACAAAAAGTATTTCGTTCCCTTTTGTGTCTGAAAGAACGCAACGTCCTATATAGTGAAATAAATTTACCCGAGCGATATTCAGATTTGCTGGACACAGATTTACGTGAAGTCGAATTTCAAATATCCCAAGAATATGATAGTGATGAAGATGTTGATGACCCAGATAACAACCTTGATGGGCGAGAAAAAAAACACCAACAAGGTGACGGTATTCAAAAAGTAGGTGCAAACAAACAGATAGATGGCCGCATGGAAGCTTTGTTGACACAAATGACACCATCTGATTGTTATTATGAACAGTACACCATTCATCAGATGCACGCTCCGAAGGAAAATAAAACAGCCACGGAACTTTATCAGATGTTGAAGGTTCACGCTGAACCACTAGACAATCGATACAAATTGTTGGATTTGTTGTGTTTTCCGTGTGAATATCCTGACGGTATTAATGGAGAGCATGAAGAAAGGCCTGTTCATCTTTCGTCATTTGAATATGCTAAATTGCGAATTCTGTCACGAAATAATCAATTTCGATTAAATCAACAATATTTGTTCTTTCTTTTAAATGCTCAAACTATTCGACAATTGTCAAGTGGTATATACCATAGACTTAACGTTAGCGATGGACGCGTGCGATATACTTCTGCTTCTTACTTGGATCAATTGAAAAAAGGAGAGCTGGAAGGAAATTTATCTACAATATTTTCTAAACTTCCCAATACCGAACAGTATTGGAAAAAACCGCGCAGTACTTTGAATTGTATGCTTCTTCATTATGGACCTCCAACATGGTTTTTCACATTAAGTCCGAGTGAGTGGCAATGGGATAGGCTAGCCGAATTTTTACGAGAGAGGAACCCCTCACTTGGAAAGGAAAAATCATTGAGCGAACTCGTAGCAGCCGATCCAATATCAGCTGCAATATTTATAAATAACGAATTCGAGGCAATGAAAAAGTTCCTTCTATCAGACGACCATCCCATCGGAAAAATTATACATTTTGTCATAAGGAGAGAATATCAGGGAAGAGGTATGACACATTTTCATTTTCTCATATGGATAGAGGGTGCCCCTGTTCTTGGAAAAAGTTCGACCGAAGAAGTCGCTGACTTCATCAAAACGTATGTGACTTCCAGAATACCGAATCCGAATGTTTCACCCGTGCTGTATCGTCGAGTCACCACCCACCAGTATCACCATCACAATTCTTATTGTATGCGTAGTAAATCGGTCGGAGAGAAAGGTAAGGGTGGTACTCGTAAAGTTTGTCGGTTTGCATTCCCAAAACCGGTGACCAACGAATGGATTATCAGAGATGTTCAAACCTCAATTGCTGGGAGGCGAAATTTAAAATCAAAATGCCAATTATATGATAATCCCCGTAGTCTTGACGAAGTTAACATAAATAACTACAACCCTGCTGTATTAACGGTATGGGAGGGTAATATGGACATCTCATTTGTAGGAGAAAAATCGTCATCCTTAGCTCGGTATCTTACCAAGTATATGTCAAAATCAGAAAAAACACATGTCGGAGAGACTTTCGAACAAATTAACAGCACAAAATCTGTAGCCAGTAGGCTATGGAATATTGGATTACGTGCATTAAATAATCGAGAATGTGGTTCACTCGAAGCAGCAGATAGATTGTTGGGGTATCCGTTGTTTATGACAGATCCAGACACTGTTATCAGGTGGGTTGACATTAACATTGTCAGAAGTAGGCGGGTCAAACCCCGCAAAGTAGTAGAAACCATGGACGCAGAATCTACGGATATTTTCTACGAAGGCTTGATTGAAAATTATCCAAGGAGACCCGCTGAATTGAATGATGTATGTCTTTACGATTATGCAAAGTGGTATGACATAGTAAAAACCATGCCTCAACGAGAAGACGTTGTATTTTATAAACTTAAACCAGGCTCGTATCTGCGAAAACGCGAACGCGGATATTTAATTAATCATTATCATCATGATCCCTTAACAAATCCTGAAAATTACTTTCACACGTTGCTGCTATTGTTCCAACCATGGCGATGTGTGACCGAGCTTAAGAATGGTCAAGACACATATACTGCGTCATATGTTTCAGTGCAGGCTACATTGACAACGGCCGCTGAATATCATGAACGTTTAACGGAAATTGCGAAAGACACGAAAGAAATGAAAGAATTGATTCAGCAAAAAATTGATGAAATGGAAAAGGAAAGTCATCCTGATTTAGATAAGGTTCCACATGGGTGCGATCCTATCGAAGCGGATGAAGCCATGAAAGATTTCGTCAATTTAGGCGCGAATGAAGCTCATAAAGAGCTTAATGTTACAAAAATGATTGAAGAATTGAATGCTGACCAGAAACGTATATTCGATTCAGTTACCAATACAATAGATTCTCGTGAAATACTTCGATTGTATGTGAGTGGAGAGGGTGGAACAGGCAAAAGTTTCTTAATAAAGACCCTGACTTGTTGGCTTAAGCAAGTCAAAGGTAAGGATTCGGCTGTAACCGCGCCCACTGGGATAGCTGCCTTCAACATAGACGGACTAACTTTGCATAGGTTGTTTCAACTGCCCGTTGAACACAATAAAACACCAAAATATAAGGAGCTGTCGGATGCAGCTTTAGAAGTCATTAGAGACAATTTAAAAAACGTTGACCTTATCATTATTGACGAAATATCTATGGTTTCAAACATCACTTTAATGTACATTCACCTTAGATTGACAGAAATTTTCAACACCGCTGACGTTGAAGACGGTTGGTTCGGAAAAAAACATATCATAGTTTTTGGTGATCTTTTACAGTTACCACCCGTTCGGGAAGAACCAGTGTTCATGAAACTTTCGAAAGATAAGGTTGAAAAATTGATTGGATCGTTGGGTACCACAGATCTGTGGGGCAATTTATTTAAATACGATGAACTAACTATTAACATGCGTCAAAAAAATGATTCATCGTATCGAGAAATGCTCTCAAAAATCCGCTTGGGTTGCATAGATACCGAAAGTGTGCAGATGTTGGAGTCACGAAAAATTGAATTGACATCTTCAAATATTCCTGATAGAATTAGCGAATTATGCGATTTTATAAGTAAACTACCAACGGACGTAGTTTGCTTGATGCCTACAAATCGAATGTGTGATGTATTGAATGAGGCGATGCTAGATCGGATCGCGTCAAAGGAAATTAACTTAATAGCTGAAGATTTAATCGATAAACCATCCTTCAAGTCTAGGGTTACAAAGATTTTACACAGATGGGAGGATGACATAAGTCAAACGGCAGGGCTTGCTAGAGTTATTCCCATAAAAATCGGTGCAAAAGTTATGCTTCGACGGAATATCGATGTCACAACAGGTCTCGTGAATGGAACAATCGGCGAGGTACTTTCAGTTTCCGAATTTTTGGACAAAAGTGCGATTGAGAGAGTCAACTATCAAACTCGTCAATGGTGCGCAATACGATATATAGAGCGTGTAACTGTTAAGTTCGAAGTTATGGGACGGCGTATACGTAACTAGGAGACAATTTCCTTTATGTGTTAGTTATGCTATTTCTTTCCATAAAAGTCAAGGACTGAGTTTAAAATATGTTGTTATGGATTGCGGAAACTCCATATTCAGCTGTGGCCAAATTTATGTAGGTCTGTCACGAGTTACTTCTCTCGATGGTTTACATCTAATAAATTTCGACCCATATTCGATTCATGCCAATCCCTTGTGTATTAGTGAGTACAAATGGTTAAGAAAGTTGTATCGACCCGATCTTGACGA
>JARBWI010000303.1:0-25643 GCA_037576405.1 Campoplex capitator
CGAAATTCAATGTTTCAAGCTGAAATTCATATCCCGGTTAAAAATCGGAATTCTCTTATTATTTTCAGTCTCAAATGGGCAAAACAAACTGAAGTAACAGAAAAAAAATCCTCATTGCCCTTTAGACAAGCCTCGGGAACGTTTCTTCTCTTCCAATTTCGTGAAAAAACGAGTTTTTATCACCAAATTCAATGTTATAAGCCGAAATTCATATCCCGGTTGAAAATCGAAATGCTCTCACGATTTTCAGTCTTACATGGGCAAAACAAACTGAAGTAGCAGAAAAAAAATCCTCATTGTCCTTTAGACAAGCCTCGGCAACTCTTCTTCACTTCCAATTTCGTGAAAAAACGAGTTTTTATCACGAAATTCAATGTTATAAGCCGAAATTCATATCTTGGTGAAAAATCGGAATTCTCTCATTATTTTCAGTTTCAAATGGGCAAAACAAACTGAAGTAACAGAAAAAAATTTCTCAATGCCCTTTAGACAAGTCTCGGCAACGTTTCTCCACTTCCAATTTCGTGAAAAAACGAGTTTTTATCACGAAATTCAATGTTTCAAGCTGAAATTCATATCCCGGTTAAAAATCGGAATTCTCTTATTATTTTCAGGCTCAAATGGGCAAAACAAACTGAAGTAACAGAAAAAAAATCCTCATTGCCCTTTAGACAAGCCTCGGCAACGTTTCTTCACTTCCAATTTCGTGAAAAAACGAGTTTTTATGACGAAATTCAATGTTATAAGCCGAAATTCATATCTTGGTGAAAAATCGGAATTCTCTCATTATTTTCAGTCTCAAATGGGCAAAACAAACTGAAGTAACAGAAAAAAATTTCTCAATGCCCTTTAGACAAGTCTCGGCAACGTTTCTCCACTTCCAATTTCGTGATAAAACGAGTTTTTATCACGAAATTCAATGTTTAAAGCTGAAATTCATATCCCGGTTAAAAATCGGGATTCTCTTATTATTTTCAGTCTCAAATGGGCAAAACAAACTGAAGTAACAGAAAAAAAATCCTCATTGCCCTTTAGACAAGCCTCGGGAACGTTTCTTCTCTTCCAATTTCGTGAAAAAACGAGTTTTTATCACCAAATTCAATGTTATAAGCCGAAATTCATATCCCGGTTGAAAATCGAAATGCTCTCACGATTTTCAGTCTTACATGGGCAAAACAAACTGAAGTAGCAGAAAAAAAATCCTCATTGCCTTTGACACAAGCCTCGGCAACGTTTCTTCACTTCCAATTTCGTGAAAAAACGAGTTTTTATCACGAAATTCAATGTTATAAGCCGAAATTCATATCTTGGTGAAAAATCGGAATTCTCTCATTATTTTCAGTCTCAAATGGGCAAAACAAACTGAAGTAACAGAAAAAAAATTCTCAATGCCCTTTAGACAAGTTCCGGGAACGTTTCTTCTCTTCCAATTTCGTGAAAAAACGAGTTTTTATCACGAAATTCAATGTTATAAGCCGAAATTCATATCCCGGTTGAAAATTGAAATGCTCTAACGATTTTCAGTCTTACATGGGCAAAACAAACTGAAGTAGCAGAAAAAAAATCCTCATTGCCTTTGACACAAGCCTCGGCAACGTTTCTTCACTTCCAATTTCGTGAAAAAACGAGTTTTTATCACGAAATTCAATGTTATAAGCCGAAATTCATATCTTGGTGAAAAATCGGAATTCTCTCATTATTTTCAGTCTCAAATGGGCAAAACAAACTGAAGTAACAGAAAAAAATTTCTCAATGCTCTTTAGACAAGTTTCGGGAACGTTTCTTCTCTTCCAATTTCGTGAAAAAACGAGTTTTTATCACGAAATTCAATGTTATAAGCCGAAATTCATATCCCGGTTGAAAATCGAAATGCTCTCACGATTTTCAGTCTTACATGGGCAAAACAAACTGAAGTAGCAGAAAAAAAATCCTCATTGTCCTTTAGACAAGCCTCGGCAACGTTTCTTCACTTCCAATTTCGTGAAAAAACGAGTTTTTATCACGAAATTCAATGTTTCAAGCTGAAATTCATATCCCGGTTAAAAATCGGAATTCTCTTATTATTTTCAGTCTCAAATGGGCAAAACAAACTGAAGTAACAGAAAAAAAATCCTCATTGCCCTTTAGACAAGCCTCGGGAACGTTTCTTCTCTTCCAATTTCGTGAAAAAACGAGTTTTTATCACGAAATTCAATGTTATAAGCCGAAATTCATATCCCGGTTGAAAATCGAAATGCTCTCACGATGTTCAGTCTTACATGGGCAAAACAAACTGAAGTAGCAGAAAAAAAATCCTCATTGCCTTTGACACAAGCCTCGGCAACGTTTCTTCACTTCCAATTTCGTGAAAAAACGAGTTTTTATCACGAAATTCAATGTTATAAGCCGAAATTCATATCTTGGTGAAAAGTCGGAATTCTCTCATTATTTTCAGTCTCAAATGGGCAACACAAACTGAAGTAACAGAAAAAAATTTCTCAATGCCCTTTAGACAAGTCTCGGCAACGTTTCTCCACTTCCAATTTCGTGAAAAAACGAGTTTTTATCACGAAATTCAATGTTTCAAGCTGAAATTCATATCCCGGTTAAAAATCGGAATTCTCTTATTATTTTCAGGCTCAAATGGGCAAAACAAACTGAAGTAACAGAAAAAAAATCCTCATTGCCCTTTAGACAAGCCTCGGCAACGTTTCTCCACTTCCAATTTCGTGAAAAAACGAGTTTTTATCACGAAATTCAATAGTATAAGCCGAAATTCATATCCCGGTTGAAAATCGAAATGCTCTCACGATTTTCAGTCTTACATGGGCAAAACAAACTGAAGTAGCAGAAAAAAAATCCTCATTGCCTTTGACACAAGCCTCGGCAACGTTTCTTCACTTCCAATTTCGTGAAAAAACGAGTTTTTATCACGAAATTCAATGTTATAAGCCGAAATTCATATCTTGGTGAAAAATCGGAATTCTCTCATTATTTTCAGTCTCAAATGGGCAAAACAAACTGAAGTAACAGAAAAAAAATTCTCAATGCCCTTTAGACAAGTTCCGGGAACGTTTCTTCCCTTCCAATTTCGTGAAAAAACGAGTTTTTATCACGAAATTCAATGTTATAAGCCGAAATTCATATCCCGGTTGAAAATTGAAATGCTCTAACGATTTTCAGTCTTACATGGGCAAAACAAACTGAAGTAGCAGAAAAAAAATCCTCATTGCCTTTGACACAAGCCTCGGCAACGTTTCTTCACTTCCAATTTCGTGAAAAAACGAGTTTTTATCACGAAATTCAATGTTATAAGCCGAAATTCATATCTTGGTGAAAAATCGGAATTCTCTCATTATTTTCAGTCTCAAATGGGCAAAACAAACTGAAGTAACAGAAAAAAATTTCTCAATGCTCTTTAGACAAGTTTCGGGAACGTTTCTTCTCTTCCAATTTCGTGAAAAAACGAGTTTTTATCACGAAATTCAATGTTATAAGCCGAAATTCATATCCCGGTTGAAAATCGAAATGCTCTCACGATTTTCAGTCTTACATGGGCAAAACAAACTGAAGTAGCAGAAAAAAAATCCTCATTGTCCTTTAGACAAGCCTCGGCAACGTTTCTTCACTTCCAATTTCGTGAAAAAACGAGTTTTTATCACGAAATTCAATGTTTCAAGCTGAAATTCATATCCCGGTTAAAAATCGGAATTCTCTTATTATTTTCAGTCTCAAATGGGCAAAACAAACTGAAGTAACAGAAAAAAAATCCTCATTGCCCTTTAGACAAGCCTCGGGAACGTTTCTTCTCTTCCAATTTCGTGAAAAAACGAGTTTTTATCACGAAATTCAATGTTATAAGCCGAAATTCATATCCCGGTTGAAAATCGAAATGCTCTCACGATGTTCAGTCTTACATGTGCAAAACAAACTGAAGTAGCAGAAAAAAAATCCTCATTGCCTTTGACACAAGCCTCGGCAACGTTTCTTCACTTCCAATTTCGTGAAAAAACGAGTTTTTATCACGAAATTCAATGTTATAAGCCGAAATTCATATCTTGGTGAAAAGTCGGAATTCTCTCATTATTTTCAGTCTCAAATGGGCAACACAAACTGAAGTAACAGAAAAAAATTTCTCAATGCCCTTTAGACAAGTCTCGGCAACGTTTCTCCACTTCCAATTTCGTGAAAAAACGAGTTTTTATCACGAAATTCAATGTTTCAAGCTGAAATTCATATCCCGGTTAAAAATCGGAATTCTCTTATTATTTTCAGGCTCAAATGGGCAAAACAAACTGAAGTAACAGAAAAAAAATCCTCATTGCCCTTTAGACAAGCCTCGGCAACGTTTCTCCACTTCCAATTTCGTGAAAAAACGAGTTTTTATCACGAAATTCAATAGTATAAGCCGAAATTCATATCCCGGTTGAAAATCGAAATGCTCTCACGATTTTCAGTCTTACATGGGCAAAACAAACTGAAGTAGCAGAAAAAAAATTCTCATTGCCTTTGACTCAAGCCTCGGCAACGTTTCTTCACTTCCAATTTCGTGAAAAAACGAGTTTTTATCACGAAATTCAATGTTATAAGCCGAAATTCATATCTTGGTGAAAAATCGGAATTCTCTCATTATTTTCAGTCTCAAATGGGCAAAACAAACTGAAGTAACAGAAAAAAAATTCTCAATGCCCTTTAGACAAGTTTCGGGAACGTTTCTTCTCTTCCAATTTCGTGAAAAAACGAGTTTTTATCACGAAATTCAATGTTATAAGCCGAAATTCATATCCCGGTTGAAAATCGAAATGCTCTAACGATTTTCAGTCTTAAATGGGCAAAACAAACTGAAGTAGCAGAAAAAAAATCCTCATTGTCCTTTAGACAAGCCTCGGCAACGTTTCTTCACTTCCAATTTCGTGAAAAAACGAGTTTTTATCACGAAATTCAATGTTATAAGCCGAAATTCATATCTTGGTGAAAAATCGGAATTCTCTCATTATTTTCAGTCTCAAATGGGCAAAACAAACTGAAGTAACAGAAAAAAATTTCTCAATGCCCTTTAGACAAGTCTCGGCAACGTTTCTCCACTTCCAATTTCGTGATAAAACGAGTTTTTATCACGAAATTCAATGTTTAAAGCTGAAATTCATATCCCGGTTAAAAATCGGAATTCTCTTATTATTTTCAGTCTCAAATGGGCAAAACAAACTGAAGTAACAGAAAAAAAAATCCTCATTGCCCTTTAGACAAGCCTCGGGAACGTTTCTTCTCTTCCAATTTCGTGAAAAAACGAGTTTTTATCACCAAATTCAATGTCATAAGCCGAAATTCATATCCCGGTTGAAAATCGAAATGCTCTCACGATTTTCAGTCTTACATGGGCAAAACAAACTGAAGTAGCAGAAAAAAAATCCTCATTGCCTTTGACACAAGCCTCGGCAACGTTTCTTCACTTCCAATTTCGTGAAAAAACGAGTTTTTATCACGAAATTCAATGTTTAAAGCTGAAATTCATATCCCGGTTAAAAATCGGAATTCTCTTATTATTTTCAGTCTCAAATGGGCAAAACAAACTGAAGTAACAGAAAAAAAATCCTCATTGCCCTTTAGACAAGCCTCGGGAACGTTTCTTCTCTTCCAATTTCGTGAAAAAACGAGTTTTTATCACCAAATTCAATGTTATAAGCCGAAATTCATATCCCGGTTGAAAATCGAAATGCTCTCACGATGTTCAGTCTTACATGGGCAAAACAAACTGAAGTAGCAGAAAAAAAATCCTCATTGCCTTTGACACAAGCCTCGGCAACGTTTCTTCACTTCCAATTTCGTGAAAAAACGAGTTTTTATCACGAAATTCAATGTTATAAGCCGAAATTCATATCTTGGTGAAAAGTCGGAATTCTCTCATTATTTTCAGTCTCAAATGGGCAACACAAACTGAAGTAACAGAAAAAAATTTCTCAATGCCCTTTAGACAAGTCTCGGCAACGTTTCTCCACTTCCAATTTCGTGAAAAAACGAGTTTTTATCACGAAATTCAATGTTTCAAGCTGAAATTCATATCCCGGTTAAAAATCGGAATTCTCTTATTATTTTCAGGCTCAAATGGGCAAAACAAACTGAAGTAACAGAAAAAAAATCCTCATTGCCCTTTAGACAAGCCTCGGCAACGTTTCTCCACTTCCAATTTCGTGAAAAAACGAGTTTTTATCACGAAATTCAATAGTATAAGCCGAAATTCATATCCCGGTTGAAAATCGAAATGCTCTCACGATTTTCAGTCTTACATGGGCAAAACAAACTGAAGTAGCAGAAAAAAAATTCTCATTGCCTTTGACTCAAGCCTCGGCAACGTTTCTTCACTTCCAATTTCGTGAAAAAACGAGTTTTTATCACGAAATTCAATGTTATAAGCCGAAATTCATATCTTGGTGAAAAATCGGAATTCTCTCATTATTTTCAGTCTCAAATGGGCAAAACAAACTGAAGTAACAGAAAAAAAATTCTCAATGCCCTTTAGACAAGTTTCGGGAACGTTTCTTCTCTTCCAATTTCGTGAAAAAACGAGTTTTTATCACGAAATTCAATGTTATAAGCCGAAATTCATATCCCGGTTGAAAATCGAAATGCTCTCACGATTTTCAGTCTTAAATGGGCAAAACAAACTGAAGTAGCAGAAAAAAAATCCTCATTGTCCTTTAGACAAGCCTCGGCAACGTTTCTTCACTTCCAATTTCGTGAAAAAAACGAGTTTTTATCACGAAATTCAATGTTATAAGCCGAAATTCATATCTTGGTGAAAAATCGGAATTCTCTCATTATTTTCAGTCTTAAATGGGCAAAACAAACTGAAGTAACAGAAAAAAATTTCTCAATGCCCTTTAGACAAGTCTCGGCAACGTTTCTCCACTTCCAATTTCGTGAAAAAACGAGTTTTTATCACGAAATTCAATGTTTCAAGCTGAAATTCATATCCCGGTTAAAAATCGGAATTCTCTTATTATTTTCAGGCTCGAATGGGCAAAACAAACTGAAGTAACAGAAAAAAAATCCTCATTGCCCTTTAGACAAGCCTCGGCAACGTTTCTTCACTTCCAATTTCGTGAAAAAACGAGTTTTTATGACGAAATTCAATGTTATAAGCCGAAATTCATATCTTGGTGAAAAATCGGAATTCTCTCATTATTTTCAGTCTCAAATGGGCAAAACAAACTGAAGTAACAGAAAAAAATTTCTCAATGCCCTTTAGACAAGTCTCGGCAACGTTTCTCCACTTCCAATTTCGTGATAAAACGAGTTTTTATCACGAAATTCAATGTTTAAAGCTGAAATTCATATCCCGGTTAAAAATCGGAATTCTCTTATTATTTTCAGTCTCAAATGGGCAAAACAAACTGAAGTAACAGAAAAAAAATCCTCATTGCCCTTTAGACAAGCCTCGGGAACGTTTCTTCTCTTCCAATTTCGTGAAAAAACGAGTTTTTATCACCAAATTCAATGTTATAAGCCGAAATTCATATCCCGGTTGAAAATCGAAATGCTCTCACGATTTTCAGTCTTACATGGGCAAAACAAACTGAAGTAGCAGAAAAAAAATCCTCATTGCCTTTGACACAAGCCTCGGCAACGTTTCTTCACTTCCAATTTCGTGAAAAAACGAGTTTTTATCACGAAATTCAATGTTATAAGCCGAAATTCATATCTTGGTGAAAAATCGGAATTCTCTCATTATTTTCAGTCTCAAATGGGCAAAACAAACTGAAGTAACAGAAAAAAAATTCTCAATGCCCTTTAGACAAGTTCCGGGAACGTTTCTTCTCTTCCAATTTCGTGAAAAAACGAGTTTTTATCACGAAATTCAATGTTATAAGCCGAAATTCATATCCCGGTTGAAAATTGAAATGCTCTAACGATTTTCAGTCTTACATGGGCAAAACAAACTGAAGTAGCAGAAAAAAAATCTTCATTGCCTTTGACACAAGCCTCGGCAACGTTTCTTCACTTCCAATTTCGTGAAAAAACGAGTTTTTATCACGAAATTCAATGTTATAAGCCGAAATTCATAAAACCGAAAAATTCCCCTAGGGAAAAAAAGGTTCGGACAAGTACATTGATGGTCCCTCGTTTTCTGATATCAAAAAAAGTGTAAAAAAAATTTCCACAAAAAAATAAGAGTAAAAAAACATTTCATATAACAAAAAAGTGTAAAAATAAATTCCATGTAAAAGTGTAAAAAAATTTACATAAAAAAAATCATGAACCTTCCTGGAAAATATTTCAACACGATTGAAAAAAAAATTGACAAATGAACAAAAACATTGAACCATAAAAAAAAGTGTAAAAAAAT
The DNA here is from genome assembly GCA_037576405.1 of Campoplex capitator. Lineage (NCBI taxonomy): Eukaryota > Metazoa > Arthropoda > Insecta > Hymenoptera > Ichneumonidae > Campoplex > Campoplex capitator. The sequence continues at coordinate 8,324 of JARBWI010000303.1, forward strand.
ATCCCATAAAAAAAATCATGAACTTTGCTGAAAATTATTATATTTAAAAAATAATTATAAATCTGTAATTATTCTGTTAAGTGAAAAAAAATTCAAATAAAACGTGAGAAAATCTTAAATACATTACTCGAAAACATTGCAGATGTGAATAGCCGAAAAGTCTCGCTTGAAAACATTTTAAAAACCGATACTCCATTCTTCTCATCTTATTATAAAGGAGGAATGACTAAATGAATTGAAAAAGTTTCCATCTAAGTTACGTACAGCATTAAAATTTATGATATCATTTCGAGGCCAAGTATTTATTGGTATGTCGGAATGTTCATTCCTATGGGACGCGTCAAGAACTTGAAACAGTTCTAATGAATCAAACCATAAAAAAAGGATTAAACTTACTAAAAATGATTTCAACACAATTGAAAAAAATTCACAAATCAGCAAAAAACATGATATTAAAAAAAAATTTATAAATCTGTAATTATTCTGTAAAGTGAACAAAAATCCAATAAAACGTAAGATCTTGAATACACCACTCGAAAACATTGCAGACGTGAATAATCGAAAAATCTCGCTTGAAAACATTTTCAAAACCGATGCCCCATCCTTCTCTCTTATTATAAAGGAGGAATGACTAAATGAATTGAAAAAGTTTCCATCTAAGTTACGTACAGCATTAAAATTTATGATATCATTTCGAGGCCAAGTATTTATTGGTATGTCGGAATATTCATTCCTATGGGACGTATCAAGAACTTGAAACAGTTCTAATGAATCAAAAAAGTTATCAAGTTACGTGCAGTACTAAAATTTATTATATCAACTCGAGGCCAAGTATTTATAGGTAATTGCGAGTATTTATTCCTATGGGACGCATCAGAAACTTTAAATAGTTCTGAAGAATCAAAAAAATTACCATCTTAATTACGTCCAGCACTAAAAACTATGATATCAATTCGAGGACAAGTATTTTATTAGTAATTCGCAATTTTAACATTATGAAATCATAAGAGCTGAGAATACTCATCCGGCTCAGAACGTTTTATCGAAATTACTAAAAAATCAAGAACCATAAAAAACTCCAAAATCTTGCTTTTCGACAATTAGAACGATACCAACCAATTTTTTCCAAACATATTCCGGCCCAAGGCACAGTGAAGTCGTAAGTTACTTTTCGAAAGCAGAAACTTATATAAGGAATCTTCTTACCCATGACTTTTTGGTAAAATAGTTAATCCAAAAAAATTACATCGAAGGGGAAAGCATTTGTTACATAATGGTGGCAGAGACTTGTACTAGAAAATCAACAACCATAAAAAACCCCAAAATCTTGCTTTCCGATGATTAGAACGATACCAACCCATTTGTTTTAAACATATTCCGGCCCAAGGAACAGTGAAGTCATGAGTTACTTTTCGACAGCATAAACTTGTAAGGAATCTTCCTGCCCATGACTTTTTGGTAAAATAGCTAATCCAAAAAAATCACATCGAAGGGGAAGTCATTTGTTACTTTATGGTGGTAGAGACTTAAAATCGATTCGTCTCCGATTTTAAGGATCCCCTGATATCATTCACGACATTCGACGTCGATAGGATCGGTACAATTATGTTTAAATACTTGTTAAAAGTACTTGTCCGGCCCATAACTTTTTATTCAAATTGCTCATTCAAATCAAAATCAGGGCTCTTGAAACAGGGGAATACAAATCAGAGAATTGAGAAAAATCCATTCAGGTATTTCAACTTAATTCCATCAATTGTAAAAAAAATGTAACGGAACTTCCCTGTAATATACAAAGGATTTAATTGTGCATTCATGAAAAAATAAACTTCGCACAATCGAAATTTATAGCTATCTAGGACAACCTCCCAGATTATATTGCAATGACGGCAATTTTTACTCTTCGTTTTCATTCGCGGAAAAATTCTATTTGGTATAAGAAGCAACCTATACTATTGCAGACTCACGTACACAATTTGATGTGTAAATCATTGATGTGTAATTCAGTAGCCTCCTAAATTATATTGCAATGACGGCATTTTTTACTCTACGTTTCTTTTAGGGAAGAAATTCTATTCGGTATAAGAAACAACCTATACTATTGCTGAGAACATAAAACTGATAATACGTCGCATTCCAAGAAATTTTCGAGTTGATTATGGACATAATTTAAACAAGTTAAAATCATTATCAAACGTAGAGTATGACATGAGCGTTTCTTGGAATTCGAAGAAAATTTTCTTTTTACCATGATGGATCAGCGAGTCCCAAAAAATTGGGTATTTGATAGATTTTGATTTGAATGAGCAATTTGAATAAAAAGTGATGGGCCGGACAAGTACTTTTAACAAGTATTTAAACATAATTGTACCGATCCTATCGACGTCGAATGTCGTGAATGATATCAGGGGATCCTTAAAATCGGAGACGAATCGATTTTAAGTCTCTACCACCATAAAGTAACAAATGACTTCCCCTTCGATGTGATTTTTTTGGATTAGCTATTTTACCAAAAAGTCATGGGCAGGAAGATTCCTTACAAGTTTATGCTGTCGAAAAGTAACTCATGACTTCACTGTTCCTTGGGCCGGAATATGTTTAAAACAAATGGGTTGGTATCGTTCTAATCATCGGAAAGCAAGATTTTGGGGTTTTTTATGGTTGTTGATTTTCTAGTACAAGTCTCTGCCACCATTATGTAACAAATGCTTTCCCCTTCGATGTAATTTTTTTGGATTAACTATTTTACCAAAAAGTCATGGGTAAGAAGATTCCTTATATAAGTTTCTGCTTTCGAAAAGTAACTTACGACTTCACTGTGCCTTGGGCCGGAATATGTTTGGAAAAAATTGGTTGGTATCGTTCTAATTGTCGAAAAGCAAGATTTTGGAGTTTTTTATGGTTCTTGATTTTTTAGTAATTTCGATAAAACGTTCTGAGCCGGACGAGTATTCTCAGCTCTTATGATAATAAATTTTAGTACTGCACGTAACTTGATAACTTTTTTGATTCATTAGAACTGTTTCAAGTTCTTGATACGTCCCATAGGAATGAATATTCCGACATACCAATAAATACTTGGCCTCGAAATGATATCATAAATTTTAATGCTGTACGTAACTTAGATGGAAACTTTTTCAATTCATTTAGTCATTCCTCCTTTATAATAAGAGAGAAGAATGGGGCATCGGTTTTGAAAATGTTTTCAAGCGAGATTTTTCGATTATTCACGTCTGCAATGTTTTCGAGTGGTGTATTCAAGATCTTACGTTTTATTGGATTTTTGTTCACTTTACAGAATAATTACAGATTTATAAATTTTTTTTTAATATCATGTTTTTTGCTGATTTGTGAATTTTTTTCAATTGTGTTGAAATCATTTTTAGTAAGTTTAATCCTTTTTTTATGGTTTGATTCATTAGAACTGTTTCAAGTTCTTGACGCGTCCCATAGGAATGAACATTCCGACATACCAATAAATACTTGGCCTCGAAATGATATCATAAATTTTAATGCTGTACGTAACTTAGATGGAAACTTTTTCAATTCATTTAGTCATTCCTCCTTTATAATAAGATGAGAAGAATGGAGTATCGGTTTTTAAAATGTTTTCAAGCGAGACTTTTCGGCTATTCACATCTGCAATGTTTTCGAGTAATGTATTTAAGATTTTCTCACGTTTTATTTGAATTTTTTTTCACTTAACAGAATAATTACAGATTTATAATTATTTTTTAAATATAATAATTTTCAGCAAAGTTCATGATTTTTTTTATGGGATATTTTTTTACACTTTTTTTTATGGTTCAATGTTTTTGTTCATTTGTCAATTTTTTTTTCAATCGTGTTGAAATATTTTCCAGGAAGGTTCATGATTTTTTTTATGTAAATTTTTTTACACTTTTACATGGAATTTATTTTTACACTTTTTTGTTATATGAAATGTTTTTTTACTCTTATTTTTTTGTGGAAATTTTTTTTACACTTTTTTTGATATCAGAAAACGAGGGACCATCAATGTACTTGTCCGAACCTTTTTTTCCCTAGGGGAATTTTTCGGTTTTATATCACGTCTTTTTTCTCAAAAGTTCCACAATCTTGTTTCGCTGGCTATAGGATTTTGGATTAAACATCTCTGAGTTATTTTGTTATTACATTTTTACATATTGTATGTTGATTGTAGCGATATGTCTAACGTTAAAATTGTATATTGTGAACTCTTTTCCGCACCACCACAGAGGTAAAGTTTTAGGCGCTTTTTTTTTAACGTGGTATCCCCGAGAGGCCTAATCCACATCATATTACTTGCTTGTTCGTTATGATTTCCGCCAAAGTTCGACAATTTTTGCTAACTAACCCGACTGGGATAATAGGTGATCAATGAAGATGAGATTCTACAAAACAATAACAATGAACTCCCGATGCTGCATAAAGCATCTACAGTATCAGTAATATTCTAAATAACGTCGTTACCCTGACGAATCGCGACGCCGAATACTGGGTGTCAACTATCCAATTTTAGAACGAATTTATGAGTGCTGATACTTACTGCATTTAAAATTGTATTTCTCACCCAAACACGATACCAATATTGGATACTGAAAATTGCAGTATCTTTGGTAGTGTCCGTTAAGTCATCCGGTTTTGATCTCCGAACGGAGGGTGTCGACACTCTTAAATCCGTTCTTCAATCGGATACTTCACACTCAATAAAGCGACACCCAAGCAACACCAAAAATTTTGATTTTCCTATTGGCTAGGGTACCTGCTTCTGTCTGATGAGAAACATGTCACGTTTTCAAACAATAAAATTGGAATAACTGATGGTGGTATTTATCCCGAATGACCACTTTCGTAATTGATTCTCATAGGGCATCGGAGTATATTCTATCATATGCGTGATGTGATGAACTTTGAGAAATTTTTCGGATCAACAAGTAGCATGGCTCTGCAATCTAGGAATAAATATGTGATGCTGTTTCTCTCATATCGTTGTACACAACGCTACGTCGGATAAGCGTCCGATAAAAGTAAAAAGGTATAACAGAGAACCTGCAAAGTAAAATGAATTTTGAAAAAACAATAATCAATTAATCAACTATTATGTAGTATTGCGGTGTATAAGTAAAGTAATTTTTTCCATGAGTTGGAGGTGACTTTATACTTCACTTTCGTTCAATAAATCTATAAAAATATGAAAAATTATTTCATAATAGATCACAATTATTCTAACTTCAACTGCGATGCTAAATTCATTCTCGAAGTAGGAAAAACATATACGAATCTCTGGCGTTCCCAGGCCATGTTTTCTTTTGAATTGTTGTGTCATCAACGTTCATCCAGGACGAACGGCCATGTCGGATCATGCACGTATAATGACCTGTAGTAACATGTTCACCATGATGAAATATCGCGCTTATAACTTTAAATGTCTGCCCGCATAATTTAATCTTTGTGCTTGGCACAGCCTTGATTTTGCATTGTTTTTTTGTTCGCTTACCTGTTCTAGAATCAACTGCTGGTAACGCTAATCGAATTACCAGTATCTTTGAGACTGAGCTTAAAGAGTAGCGCACATCCCTATTCTGTGCAGAACAATTATCGCAAGGAGTATCAGCTGATTTCCATTGTGCTAAATTGCGATCAATTACTCCCTGAAGGGTTAATGTTGTTTGCGTGTTGAACACGTCTATGGTCAAGAAATTTCTATGCTCCTCTGTTGAAATACTCGTATATCCGCAGGCTTTACAAAGAATTTTTGTCAGAAGTTGACATTGTACAAGTGCTCTGATGGATGGCACAACTTGACATACAGCATTGAAAAAATGTGATGCATCTTGTTGAATAGATTGAATGAATTCATCACCGATAAATTTTCGAACTTCATTCAAAGCGAAAGGGGGGTTATTCTTCGTTTTATTAATTTCCAATGCAAATGACAGAGGTCGACAATCATTCGTTTTCTGAACCAATTTTACAATAGACTGGCAGTTAAAAAGACATTGAATGACACTATTAGCATAACAAGACATCCCATCAGTGTTCAAAAATCCGGTAATAATATTTTCCGGCCGATTACATGTTATGTCGTCCTGTATTTGCACATCTGTAATTCCTTTAGGCACGGCCCAAATGACATCTCGTGTTTTAGGTCCACGAGTGTCTGGTATTTTTATGTCGTCAAGATCGGGTCGATACAACTTTCTTAACCTATTGTACTCACTAATACACAAGGGATTGGCATGAATCGAAAATGGGTCGAAATTTATTAGATGTAAACCATCGAGAGAAGTAACTCGTGACAGACCTACATAAATTTGGCCACAGCTGAATATGGAGTTTCCGCAATCCATAACAACATATTTTAAACTCAGTCCTTGACTTTTATGGAAAGAAATAGCATAACTAACACATAAAGGAAATTGTCTCCTAGTTACGTATACGCCGTCCATAACTTCGAACTTAACAGTTACACGCTCTATATCGTATTGCGCACCATTGACGAGTTTGATAGTGACTCTCTCAATCGCACTTTTGTCCAAAAATTCGGAAACTGAAAGTACCTCGCCGATTGTTCCATTCACGAGACCTGTTGTGACATCGATATTCCGTCGAAGCATAACTTTTGCACCGATTTTTATGGGAATAACTCTAGCAAGCCCTGCCGTTTGACTTATGTCATCCTCCCATCTGTGTAAAATCTTTGTAACCCTAGACTTGAAGGATGGTTTATCGATTAAATCTTCAGCTATTAAGTTAATTTCCTTTGACGCGATCCGATCTAGCATCGCCTCATTCAATACATCACACATTCGATTTGTAGGCATCAAGCAAACTACGTCCGTTGGTAGTTTACTTATAAAATCGCATAATTCGCTAATTCTATCAGGAATATTTGAAGATGTCAATTCAATTTTTCGTGACTCCAACATCTGCACACTTTCGGTATCTATGCAACCCAAGCGGATTTTTGAGAGCATTTCTCGATACGATGAATCATTTTTTTGACGCATGTTAATAGTTAGTTCATCGTATTTAAATAAATTGCCCCACAGATCTGTGGTACCCAACGATCCAATCAATTTTTCAACCTTATCTTTCGAAAGTTTCATGAACACTGGTTCTTCCCGAACGGGTGGTAACTGTAAAAGATCACCAAAAACTATGATATGTTTTTTTCCGAACCAACCGTCTTCAACGTCAGCGGTGTTGAAAATTTCTGTCAATCTAAGGTGAATGTACATTAAAGTGATGTTCGAAACCATAGATATTTCGTCAATAATGATAAGGTCAACGTTTTTTAAATTGTCTCTAATGACTTCTAAAGCTGCATCCGACAGCTCCTTATATTTTGGTGTTTTATTGTGTTCAACGGGCAGTTGAAACAACCTATGCAAAGTTAGTCCGTCTATGTTGAAGGCAGCTATCCCAGTGGGCGCGGTTACAGCCGAATCCTTACCTTTGACTTGCTTAAGCCAACAAGTCAGGGTCTTTATTAAGAAACTTTTGCCTGTTCCACCCTCTCCACTCACATACAATCGAAGTATTTCACGAGAATCTATTGTATTGGTAACTGAATCGAATATACGTTTCTGGTCAGCATTCAATTCTTCAATCATTTTTGTAACATTGAGCTCTTTATGAGCTTCATTCGCGCCTAAATTGACGAAATCTTTCATGGCTTCATCCGCTTCGATAGGATCGCACCCATGTGGAACCTTATCTAAATCAGGATGACTTTCCTTTTCCATTTCATCAATTTTTTGCTGAATCAATTCTTTCATTTCTTTCGTGTCTTTCGCAATTTCCGTTAAACGTTCATGATATTCAGCGGCCGTTGTCAATGTAGCCTGCACTGAAACATATGACGCAGTATATGTGTCTTGACCATTCTTAAGCTCGGTCACACATCGCCATGGTTGGAACAATAGCAGCAACGTGTGAAAGTAATTTTCAGGATTTGTTAAGGGATCATGATGATAATGATTAATTAAATATCCGCGTTCGCGTTTTCGCAGATACGAGCCTGGTTTAAGTTTATAAAATACAACGTCTTCTCGTTGAGGCATGGTTTTTACTATGTCATACCACTTTGCATAATCGTAAAGACATACATCATTCAATTCAGCGGGTCTCCTTGGATAATTTTCAATCAAGCCTTCGTAGAAAATATCCGTAGATTCTGCGTCCATGGTTTCTACTACTTTGCGGGGTTTGACCCGCCTACTTCTGACAATGTTAATGTCAACCCACCTGATAACAGTGTCTGGATCTGTCATAAACAACGGATACCCCAACAATCTATCTGCTGCTTCGAGTGAACCACATTCTCGATTATTTAATGCACGTAATCCAATATTCCATAGCCTACTGGCTACAGATTTTGTGCTGTTAATTTGTTCGAAAGTCTCTCCGACATGTGTTTTTTCTGATTTTGACATATACTTGGTAAGATACCGAGCTAAGGATGACGATTTTTCTCCTACAAATGAGATGTCCATATTACCCTCCCATACCGTTAATACAGCAGGGTTGTAGTTATTTATGTTAACTTCGTCAAGACTACGGGGATTATCATATAATTGGCATTTTGATTTTAAATTTCGCCTCCCAGCAATTGAGGTTTGAACATCTCTGATAATCCATTCGTTGGTCACCGGTTTTGGGAATGCAAACCGACAAACTTTACGAGTACCACCCTTACCTTTCTCTCCGACCGATTTACTACGCATACAATAAGAATTGTGATGGTGATACTGGTGGGTGGTGACTCGACGATACAGCACGGGTGAAACATTCGGATTCGGTATTCTGGAAGTCACATACGTTTTGATGAAGTCAGCGACTTCTTCGGTCGAACTTTTTCCAAGAACAGGGGCACCCTCTATCCATATGAGAAAATGAAAATGTGTCATACCTCTTCCCTGATATTCTCTCCTTATGACAAAATGTATAATTTTTCCGATGGGATGGTCGTCTGATAGAAGGAACTTTTTCATTGCCTCGAATTCGTTATTTATAAATATTGCAGCTGATATTGGATCGGCTGCTACGAGTTCGCTCAATGATTTTTCCTTTCCAAGTGAGGGGTTCCTCTCTCGTAAAAATTCGGCTAGCCTATCCCATTGCCACTCACTCGGACTTAATGTGAAAAACCATGTTGGAGGTCCATAATGAAGAAGCATACAATTCAAAGTACTGCGCGGTTTTTTCCAATACTGTTCGGTATTGGGAAGTTTAGAAAATATTGTAGATAAATTTCCTTCCAGCTCTCCTTTTTTCAATTGATCCAAGTAAGAAGCAGAAGTATATCGCACGCGTCCATCGCTAACGTTAAGTCTATGGTATATACCACTTGACAATTGTCGAATAGTTTGAGCATTTAAAAGAAAGAACAAATATTGTTGATTTAATCGAAATTGATTATTTCGTGACAGAATTCGCAATTTAGCATATTCAAATGACGAAAGATGAACAGGCCTTTCTTCATGCTCTCCATTAATACCGTCAGGATATTCACACGGAAAACACAACAAATCCAACAATTTGTATCGATTGTCTAGTGGTTCAGCGTGAACCTTCAACATCTGATAAAGTTCCGTGGCTGTTTTATTTTCCTTCGGAGCGTGCATCTGATGAATGGTGTACTGTTCATAATAACAATCAGATGGTGTCATTTGTGTCAACAAAGCTTCCATGCGGCCATCTATCTGTTTGTTTGCACCTACTTTTTGAATACCGTCACCTTGTTGGTGTTTTTTTTCTCGCCCATCAAGGTTGTTATCTGGGTCATCAACATCTTCATCACTATCATATTCTTGGGATATTTGAAATTCGACTTCACGTAAATCTGTGTCCAGCAAATCTGAATATCGCTCGGGTAAATTTATTTCACTATATAGGACGTTGCGTTCTTTCAGACACAAAAGGGAACGAAATACTTTTTGTTTGTTTACAATTGATTCCCAAACTTGTTTACTTTTGGTTGGAACGCCACGAACTAACATGTATAGTTCATGATCTGAGTTAATTGCCTTTGTCGGAGGACAAATTTTTTCCAATGTTTTTTCTAGCGGTAACGGTAAGTGGAAAGCTCGCCCCTGAGCTTTACTTATCATTTTCCGATGTGGGATATTTTTTTTATGTACAGTACCCATCTTTACTACTGTTTGAAATACTTTTGCTCTCTGTATCAAAATTTTTTCAAATTCATTCAAATCTTTGAGAGGGGCAGGCATGGGTCGAACGTATAAATTGTTAAGAACACATGTGGGAGGAATAAGACCAGCGCGGAGCTTGGTTAAACAATACTGACAGATGTAATCTGAATCACAGTCTTTGTGACTGGCAGTGAAGAGCTTCAAATCATCCCAAATCTGCCCCACTGGAACGACGCGTAAGTTATCAAGTTTCCTGACATCGTTCAAGCAATAAAGCCTTTGACACGAGAGGCAAGGAAAACGTGGCAGGTTTAATGCTTTTTTCTGAAACGATTGAAATGCGTTGGAATACTTGCGATGTATGGCATCTTCGTCCAATAATATTTCATCAGTAGTTTGGAAATGGGTTGCATTTTCTTTTGCTTCTTCCGCAAATTTTTGTAAATTTTTAACATTCATCGTATCCAAAGCAATATCAATCTCTTTAACTTTTTGTAGTAACGCTGATACGGTATAAAATAATCGCTTAATCAACCTTACTTGTGGAAAATGTGGTGATAAGAATTCTAAACACAACAACAATGATTCGCAGAGAGAAGGCTGCATATAGCATGCTTGACTATGACCCAACATATTGTCAGTGTGTTTCACTGTACATTTGCGAATTTTAGGTAAGACTGTTTTTAATCTGCGCACAGAAATATCACGCATGATGGTCAAGAACTTTTCAAACTTAATCAAAACAATATCTTCCGGAGCTCTGCAATGCTCGGAACAACCCCATGCCCGATATCTACGGCGAGTCTTTTTTGTGACGATTAACGGGAGCACATTCATTGCTTTAGATTCGACATTCAAAGCAATAGGCTCGGTAAATTTTCGGGGATAAACGTAAGCAGTTTCTTCGTAGTAAGGTTCAGACGGTGCTGTATGTTTCCTAATAGAGCCGCATAGTGCAACTATTCGACTACTTATATCACCATTCGATACCGCTGCTTCAAGCGTTAAGCAAATCTCAGCTCTGCGTTTTAACTTTTGCAGCGCTTGCCTGAGGGTGAAAATTTTTTTACCTCTAAATCTTAAATTCCATTTGATAATACGCTCAGCTTCAAAGAGACATTCACCGACCGAATGCAAACGTAATATTTTCATCAGTCGACTCACGTACTCTCCTCTAGTGGTCAGCATTTTTATGGTATCATTAGTTTCACGAATTCGGTAATACTTCCGGGATAATGATTTAGCCGTTTGTAACTTTAGTTTTATATCCACGCGCTTTTGAATTTGCCGGTATTTTTTTTTATTCGCATTGGATTTGATAGAAGTTGAAGCTATAACTTTTGGACGTTTTGCAGGGTTGTTAGGCACCGCATCGATTGAAATAGAAATTTTTCGCTTTCTACAATCATTCGTCAGAAGATTTTTTTTTACAATATGCCGAGTTGTAGCTGAAAGCAGAAGTTTCGCTCGTTTCCGCCGATTATCGAATGATCTATCGATGGGAATAAGAGTTTGACAATTTTTTCCGAGATCAGTAGATTTGCCCTGGTTTTTTTCAAGTGGAATGCCACGAAAAATCGAATGTTTAAAAAGTTCTTGATGATTCTCAACCACAACATCACTTGTAATCAAATTTCTACACCTTTTGTCATATCCACGATTATTCATGTTAATTTCGATTAGAGCTCTTTCTTTTTTATTCAAATTTTCTTGATTTTGTATATTCTGAGAACCAATAACTAACTTCGTTTCCCTTATCGTATCACGTTGAGTCTCAATCAAAGTTGTAATTTTGGAAGGTATACATTTTTCGTAGCTGGAGCATTTATTCATTTCGGCCATGATAGGACATTTCAGATTAATTAACTTTGCTGGCGCTATCAATTGCGGTATAGCAGAAACTATAGAAGTGTGACAAGGACACGCTATTTCCTCTTTTACTTGACTCGAATCTAGTACTCGACAGTTTTGCAGTACATGTTCATGCGGAGGATAGTTTTCATCAATATAAGTCTGCTTTTGACTTACTGTATGACCGTTTACAAAATCGGGAACTTTGGTTACGACTTGGGAATTTTGAGGGTGCTTAATTTTTTGTTGTCGAATTTTATTATCCAATACTTTATGTTTTCGTCTCTTTAACTGTTCTAATGAGCATATTTTAATAGAATCTCCTTGTTTAACTATGCGAGGAAAATGACTGATTATTCCCGTGTCAAACATTTTCAATAAATGTTGACGCATATTTTCAACATCATACTCAATATTTTCTGGTTTTACGCCGAAAAAAAGAGATGTTGCGAAAGCGATAGCAAAAACGCCGCAGTCGTTAGAATTTGGTTGATTAGTTACGACTGGGAATTTCACGGGACGCAGATCGAACGGATAGTTCGGAAACAAACCTTTAAGATATGTTTTATGATTTTGATGCAATTTTTTCCTGTTAAGAGAATCATAAATGAAAATGGAGTGCGTATCATAATATGAACACACCCAATGCCCTCCTGCATTATTGGGACCATCCGCGCTATGCAATATTTGAATAAATTTACAACCAGCGTGCGCTACATCAATATTATGCGGCAATTGTACTTTCCATGTTCCTTGCATAACAAATTCGGAATCGGAATGTCCTGCTAAAAGGCGACCAAAAGTGTCAATGTGATCCTCGGTAAGCCACTCACCTCTGGCTATAATATTTCGATCTTTGGTTTTCAATTCATTCATTTCGTTGGTTTTCAGTTCATTCATATTCATAATTAGGATGAATATTTAGCACCCCCAATAGCAACTTTCAGTTCAACGCGTGCAGTAGCTTTTAAGGAAGCAACAGCACGTAACAGCTTTTATTATAGCGCTAGAAGCAGCTTTTATTATAGCGCTAGGAGCAGCTCTTATTATAGCGCTAGAAGCAGCTGTTGGAATAGCGCTAAAAGCAGCTTTTAATACAGCGCTAGAAGCAGCTTTTATTATAGCGCTAGAAGCAGCTTTTATTATAGCGCTAGAAGCAGCTTTTGGAATAGCGCTAAGAGCAGCTTTTATTATAGCGCTAGAAGCAGCTTTTGGAATAGTGCTGGAAGCAGCTTTTAATACAGCGCTAGAAGCAGCTCAAGTTGTAGCGCACGTAGCAACTAAAGGAAAGAAAATCCAAAAAATGTCTCCCGACGTGAGAAAAACCTGCAAAGAAAAAAAATTAAGTTGTCAGAGATGAGTACAACAAAACGCTGAATACCGCGTTCGTGTATTCTTTTTATTGTTGAACCAGAATCGTGACGCACACTACTTCCAAATGTGAAAAATTCCAAGGGGAATTGACTGAATTGTCTCTGAGCCATTTTCTCATTACTATATTTGAGAAGAAAGAAATTCGGCTCGGATTCATTTATTGTCTTGTTATAATAGTTTATCATTATTGGATTTTTGTTTCATTTCAACTTCTATGTATGTTGAACCGAGAATCCGGAAGAAAAGTTCGAGCAACGTACTTTTCACGGGGACCTGAAGAGGAGCCGTGAAAAATTTGATGTGATATTTCAACACGTGTACGATTTTTATTCACTCCCGACATTTAGTGACAGTTAGTGACGAAAGATTATAGTAACATTTAGTCATATGGACTCGAGTGGCGAAAATTTGATTAAACGTCATAATGCGGTTTTGACCACGATTCATCCAGATTGCCCAGATGAGTATCGATCGTAGACGATAAAGCATAGAGACCAAAAATGTGGAAATTTGGGATTCCCAACAAGTATATTTTAATCGACTGAAAGGCATAAAATTCAATAAAACAAGATAACGCTGTTTTTGCATTTATACCTACTTTCGTATGAAGTCAAGTAGAAATTGAAATGCAGCGTTATCTTGTTCATTTACTTTTTCAATGCAATGAGGATTTCTATTCTGCTACTTTAGTTTGTTTTGCTTAATTGAGACTGAAAATCGAGAAAGCATTTCGATTTTAAGCCAAGATATGAATATGGCCTAGAACATTAAAAAAATTAATGACGAATACTCGTTTTTTCAAGAAATTGGAAGTGAAAAAACGTTGCCGAGGCTTGTCTCCGAGGCAATAAGAAAAATCATAGAAGAATTTCGATCTTAAAACAATATATCAAGAATAAAAACCCGGTTTTGCACGAAATTAAAAGTAAACAACCGTTGACTTCGCTTATCTCCAGGGCAATGAGGATATTTTTTCTGCTACCATAGTCTCTTTTGCCTACTTGAGACTAAAAGTCATAGGAGAATTCCGATTTTTAGCTGAGATATGAATTTTGGCTTAGAACATTCAATTTCCTGAAAAAATCTCATTTCTGCACGGAATTGGAAGTGAAGGAACGTTGCCGAGGCTTGTCTCAAGGGCAATGAGGATTTTTTTTCTGCAACTTCAGTTTGTTTTGCCCATTTAAGACTGAAATCAATGAGAGAATTCCGATTTTTCACCAAGATGTGAATTTCGGCTTATAACATTGATTTTCGTGATAAAAACTCGTTTTTTCACGAAATTGGAAGTGAAGGAACGTTGCCGAGGCTTGTGTCAAGGGCAATGAGGATTTTTTTTCTGCTACTTCAGTTTGTTTTGCCCATGTAAGACTGAAAATCTTGAGAGGATTTCGATTTTTAACCGGGATATGAATTTCGGCTTATAACATTGATTTTCGTGATAAAAACTCGTTTTTTCACGAAATTGGAAGTGATGAAACGTTGCCGAGGCTTGTGTCAAGGGCAATGAGGATTTTTTTTCTGCTACTTCAGTTTGTTTTGCCCATTTAAGACTGAAAATAATGAGAGAATTTCGATTTTTCACCAAGATATGAATTTCGGCTTATAACATTGAATTTCGTGATAAAAACTCGTTTTTTCACGAAATTAGAAGTGAAGAAACGTTGCCGAGGCTTGTCTAAAGGGCAATGAGGATTTTTTTCCTGTTACTTCAGTTTGTTTTGCCCATTTGAGGATTTTTTTTCTGCTACTTCAGTTTGTTTTGCCCATGTAAGACTGAAAATCTTGAGAGGATTTCGATTTTTAACCGGGATATGAATTTCGGCTTATAACATTGATTTTCGTGATAAAAACTCGTTTTTTCACGAAATTGGAAGATATGACTGAAAATAATGAGAGAATTCCGATTTTTCACCAAGATGTGAATTTCGGCTTATAACATTGATTTTCGTGATAAAAACTCGTTTTTTCACGAAATTAGAAGTGAAGAAACGTTGCCGAGGCTTGTGTAAAGGGCAATGAGGATTTTTTTTCTGCTATTTCAGTTTGTTTTGCCCCTTTAAGACTTAAAATCTTGAGAGGATTTCGATTTTCGACCGGGATATGAATTTCGGCTTATAACATTGAATTTCGTGATAAAAACTCGTTTTTTCACGAAATTAGAAGTGAAGAAACGTTGCCGAGGCTTGTGTCAAGGGCAATGAGGATTTTTTTTCTGCTACTTCAGTTTGTTTTGCCCATGTAAGACTGAAAATCTTGAGAGGATTTCGATTTTTCACCAAGATATGAATTTCGGCTTATAACATTGAATTTCGTGATAAAAACTCGTTTTTTCACGAAATTAGAAGTGAAGAAACGTTGCCGAGGCTTGTGTCAAGGGCAATGAGGATTTTTTTTCTGCTACTTCAGTTTGTTTTGCCCATTAAGACTGAAAATCTTGAGAGGATTTCGATTTTTCGACCGGGATATGAATTTCGGCTTATAACATTGAATTTCGTGATAAAAACTCGTTTTTTCACGAAATTGGAAGTGAAGAAACGTTGCCGAGGCTTGTGTCAAGGGCAATGAGGATTTTTTTTCTGCTACTTCAGTTTGTTTTGCCCATTTGTAAAGACTGAAAATAATGCATGAAATTAGAAGTGAGAATTCCGATTTTTCACCAAGATGTGAATTTCGGCTTATAACATTGATTTTCGTGATAAAAACTCGTTTTTTCACGAAATTGGAAGTGAAGAAACGTTGCCGAGGCTTGTCTCAAGGGCAATGAGGATTTTTTTCCTGTTACTTCAGTTTGTTTTGCCCATTTAAGACTGAAAATAATGAGAGAATTCCGATTTTTCACCAAGATATGAATTTCGGCTTATAACATTGAATTTCGTGATAAAAACTCGTTTTTTCACGAAATTAGAAGTGAAGAAACGTTGCCGAGGCTTGTCTAAAGGGCAATGAGGATTTTTTTTCTGCTATTTCAGTTTGTTTTGCCCCTTTAAGACTTAAAATCTTGAGAGGATTTCGATTTTTCGACCGGGATATGAATTTCGGCTTATAACATTGAATTTCGTGATAAAAACTCGTTTTTTCACGAAATTAGAAGTGAAGAAACGTTGCCGAGGCTTGTGTCAATGGCAATGAGGATTTTTTTTCTGCTACTTCAGTTTGTTTTGCCCATGTAAGACTGAAAATCTTGAGAGGATTTCGATTTTTCACCAAGATATGAATTTCGGCTT
This sequence comes from Campoplex capitator, assembly GCA_037576405.1. Classification (NCBI taxonomy): domain Eukaryota; kingdom Metazoa; phylum Arthropoda; class Insecta; order Hymenoptera; family Ichneumonidae; genus Campoplex; species Campoplex capitator. The sequence continues at coordinate 24,936 of JARBWI010000303.1, forward strand.
ATAACATTGAATTTCGTGATAAAAACTCGTTTTTTCACGAAATTGGAAGTGAAGAAACGTTGCCGAGGCTTGTGTCAAGGGCAATGAGGATTTTTTTTCTGCTACTTCAGTTTTGTTTTGCCCATTGAAGACTGAAAATAATGAGAGAATTTCGATTTTTCACCAAGATATGAATTTCGGCTTATAACATTGAATTTCGTGATAAAAACTCGTTTTTTCACGAAATTCGAAGTGAAGAAACGTTGCCGAGGCTTGTCTAAAGGGCAATGAGGATTTTTTTTCTGCTATTTCAGTTTGTTTTGCCCATTTAAGACTGAAAATCTTGAGAGGATTTCGATTTTTAACCGGGATATGAATTTCGGCTTATAACATTGATTTTCGTGATAAAAACTCGTTTTTTCACGAAATTGGAAGTGATGAAACGTTGCCGAGGCTTGTGTCAAGGGCAATGAGGATTTTTTTTCTGCTACTTCAGTTTGTTTTGCCCATTTAAGACTGAAAATAATGAGAGAATTTCGATTTTTCACCAAGATATGAATTTCGGCTTATAACATTGAATTTCGTGATAAAAACTCGTTTTTTCACGAAATTCGAAGTGAAGAAACGTTGCCGAGGCTTGTCTAAAGGGCAATGAGGATTTTTTTTTCCTGTTAGTTCAGTTTGTTTTGCCCATTAAAGACTGAAAATAATGAGAGAATTTCGATTTTT
>JARBWI010000305.1:0-26505 GCA_037576405.1 Campoplex capitator
AATGAAAAATGTTGACGAGAGAAAAAATTGACTCCACTGATTTACACCAAATACGATGAAATTTCGTTTCGAAAATTTTGAAAACCGTCGTTTCTTCGCGAAAAATGTTCGGTGATGAGCGAAAAGTCAAACATTGCATGAAAAATCGTTGTTTCTCGTTTAATTTCTGGTCAAAAGTCGAAAATCATACTTCGATGTAAAATTTATACATGACGAGTTTCTTCTTGGTCGATTCGATCAAAAAACGTTGATGACTAGAGAAAAACTTATTGCATTGATTTGAACCAAACACGATGAAATTTCGTTTCGAAAAATTTGAAAAACGTCGTTCCTTAACGAAAATATGTTCGGTGATGAGCGAAAAGTCAAACATTGCATGAAAAATCGTTGTTTCTAGTTCAATTTCTGGTCAAAAGTCGAAAATCATACTTCGATGTAAAATTTATACGTGACGAGTTATTTTTCGGTCGATTCGAATGAAAAATGTTGACGAGAGAAAAAATTGACTCCACTGATTTACACCAAATACGATGAAATTTCGTTTCGAAAATTTTGAAAACCGTCGTTTCTTCGCGAAAAATGTTCGGTGATGAGCGAAAAGTCAAACATTGCATGAAAAATCGTTGTTTCTCGTTCAATTTCTGGTCAAAAGTCGAAAATCATACTACGATGTAAAATTTATACGTGACGAGTTATTTTTCGGTCGATTCGAATGAAAAATGTTGACGAGAGAAAAAATTGACTCCACTGATTTACACCAAATACGATGAAATTTCGTTTCTTGGAAACCGTCGTTTCTTCGCGAAAAATGTTCGGTGACGAGCGAAAATGTTGACGAGAGAAAAAATTGACTCCACTGATTTACACCAAATACGATGAAATTTCGTTTCGAAAATTTTGAAAACCGTCGTTTCTTCGCGAAAAATGTTCGGTGATGAGCGAAAAGTCAAACATTGCATGAAAAATCGTTGTTTCTCGTTCAATGTAAAATTTATACGTGACGAGTTATTTTTCGGTCGAATGAAAAATGTTGACGAGAGAAAAAATTGACTCCACTGATTTACACCAAATACGATGAAATTTCGTTTCGAAAATTTTGAAAACCGTCGTTTCTTCGCGAAAAATGTTCGGTGATGAGCGAAAAGTCAAACATTGCATGAAAAATCGTTGTTTCTCGTTTAATTTCTGGTCAAAAGTCGAAAATCATACTTCGATGTAAAATTTATACATGACGAGTTTCTTCTTGGTCGATTCAATCAAAAAACGTTGACTAGAGAAAAACTTGATTGCACTGATTTGAACCAAACACGATGAAATTTCGTTTCGAAATATTTGAAAAACGTCGTTCCTTAACGAAAAATGTTCGGTGATGAGCGAAAAGTCAAACATTGCATGAAAAATCGTTGTTTCTAGTTCAATTTCTGGTCAAAAGTCGAAAATCATACTTCGATGTAAAATTTATACGTGACGAGTTATTTTTCGGTCGATTCGAATGAAAAATGTTGACGAGAGAAAAAATTGACTCCACTGATTTACACCAAATACGATGAAATTTCGTTTCGAAAATTTTGAAAACCGTCGTTTCTTCGCGAAAAATGTTCGGTGACGAGCGAAAAGTCAAACATTGCATGAAAAATCGTTGTTTCTCGTTCAATTTCTGGTGAAAAGTCGAAAATCATACTACGATGTAAAATTTATACGTGACGAGTCTTTTATCGGTCGATTCAAACGAAAATCGTTGACTAGAGAAAAACTTGATTGCACTGATTTGAACCAAATACGATGAAATTTCGTTTCGAAAATTTGAAAACCGTCGTTTCTTCGCGAAAAATGTTCGGTGATGAGCGAAAAGTCAAACATTGCATGAAAAATCGTTGTTTCTAGTTCAATTTCTGGTCAAAAGTCGAAAATCATACTTCGATGTAAAATTTATACGTGACGAGTTATTTTTCGGTCGATTCGAATGAAAAATGTTGACGAGAGAAAAAATTGACTCCACTGATTTACACCAAATACGATGAAATTTCGTTTCGAAAATTTTGAAAACCGTCGTTTCTTCGCGAAAAATGTTCGGTGATGAGCGAAAAGTCAAACATTGCATGAAAAATCGTTGTTTCTCGTTTAATTTCTGGTCAAAAGTCGAAAATCATACTTCGATGTAAAATTTATACATGACGAGTTTCTTCTTGGTCGATTCGATCAAAAAACGTTCACTAGAGAAAAACTTGATTGCACTGATTTGAACCAAACACGATGAAATTTCGTTTCGAAAATTTGGAAAACGTCGTTCCTTAACGAAATATGTTCGGTGATGAGCGAAAAGTCAAACATTGCATGAAAAATCGTTGTTTCTAGTTCAATTTCTGGTCAAAAGTCGAAAATCATACTTCGATGTAAAATTTATACGTGACGAGTTATTTTTCGGTCGATTCGAATGAAAAATGTTGACGAGAGAAAAAATTGACTCCACTGATTTACACCAAATACGATGAAATTTCGTTTCGAAAATTTTGAAAACCGTCGTTTCTTCGCGAAAAATGTTCGGTGATGAGCGAAAAGTCAAACATTGCATGAAAAATCGTTGTTTCTCGTTCAATTTCTGGTGAAAAGTCGAAAATCATACTACGATGTAAAATTTATACGTGACGAGTTATTTTTCGGTCGATTCGAATGAAAAATGTTGACGAGAGAAAAAATTGACTCCACTGATTTACACCAAATACGATGAAATTTCGTTTCGAAAATTTTGAAAACCGTCGTTTCTTCGCGAAAAATGTTCGGTGATGAGCGAAAAGTCAAACATTGCATGAAAAATCGTTGTTTCTCGTTTAATTTCTGGTCAAAAGTCGAAAATCATACTTCGATGTAAAATTTATACATGACGAGTTTCTTCTTGGTCGATTCGATCAAAAAACGTTGACTAGAGAAAAACTTGATTGCACTGATTTGAACCAAACACGATGAAATTTCGTTTCGAAATATTTGAAAAACGTCGTTCCTTAACGAAAAATGTTCGGTGATGAGCGAAAAGTCAAACATTGCATGAAAAATCGTTGTTTCTAGTTCAATTTCTGGTCAAAAGTCGAAAATCATACTTCGATGTAAAATTTATACGTGACGAGTTATTTTTCGGTCGATTCGAATGAAAAATGTTGACGAGAGAAAAAATTGACTCCACTGATTTACACCAAATACGATGAAATTTCGTTTCGAAAATTTTGAAAACCGTCGTTTCTTCGCGAAAAATGTTCGGTGACGAGCGAAAAGTCAAACATTGCATGAAAAATCGTTGTTTCTCGTTCAATTTCTGGTCAAAAGTCGAAAATCATACTACGATGTAAAATTTATACGTGACGAGTTATTTTTCGGTCGATTCGAATGAAAAATGTTGACGAGAGAAAAAATTGACTCCACTGATTTACACCAAATACGATGAAATTTCGTTTCGAAAATTTTGAAAACCGTCGTTTCTTCGCGAAAAATGTTCGGTGATGAGCGAAAAGTCAAACATTGCATGAAAAATCGTTGTTTCTCGTTTAATTTCTGGTCAAAAGTCGAAAATCATACTTCGATGTAAAATTTATACATGACGAGTTTCTTCTTGGTCGATTCGATCAAAAAACGTTGACTAGAGAAAAACTTGATTGCACTGATTTGAACCAAACACGATGAAATTTCGTTTCGAAATATTTGAAAAACGTCGTTCCTTAACGAAAAATGTTCGGTGATGAGCGAAAAGTCAAACATTGCATGAAAAATCGTTGTTTCTAGTTCAATTTCTGGTCAAAAGTCGAAAATCATACTTCGATGTAAAATTTATACGTGACGAGTTATTTTTCGGTCGATTCGAATGAAAAATGTTGACGAGAGAAAAAATTGACTCCACTGATTTACACCAAATACGATGAAATTTCGTTTCGAAAATTTTGAAAACCGTCGTTTCTTCGCGAAAAATGTTCGGTGATGAGCGAAAAGTCAAACATTGCATGAAAAATCGTTGTTTCTCGTTTAATTTCTGGTCAAAAGTCGAAAATCATACTTCGATGTAAAATTTATACATGACGAGTTTCTTCTTGGTCGATTCAATCAAAAAACGTTGACTAGAGAAAAACTTGATTGCACTGATTTGAACCAAACACGATGAAATTTCGTTTCGAAATATTTGAAAAACGTCGTTCCTTAACGAAAAATGTTCGGTGATGAGCGAAAAGTCAAACATTGCATGAAAAATCGTTGTTTCTAGTTCAATTTCTGGTCAAAAGTCGAAAATCATACTTCGATGTAAAATTTATACGTGACGAGTTATTTTTCGGTCGATTCGAATGAAAAATGTTGACGAGAGAAGAAATTGACTCCACTGATTTACACCAAATACGATGAAATTTCGTTTCGAAAATTTTGAAAACCGTCGTTTCTTCGCGAAAAATGTTCGGTGATGAGCGAAAAGTCAAACATTGCATGAAAAATCGTTGTTTCTCGTTTAATTTCTGGTCAAAAGTCGAAAATCATACTTCGATGTAAAATTTATACATGACGAGTTTCTTCTTGGTCGATTCGAATCAAAAAACGTTGACTAGAGAAAAACTTGATTGCACTGATTTGAACCAAACACGATGAAATTTCGTTTCGAAATATTTGAAAAACGTCGTTCCTTAACGAAAATGTTCGGTGATGAGCGAAAAGTCATACATTGCATGAAAAATCGTTGTTTCTCGTTCAATTTCTGGTGAAAAGTCGAAAATCATACTACGATGTAAAATTTATACGTGACGGGTCTTTTATCGGTCGATTAAACGAAAATCGTTCACTAGAGAAAAACTTGATTGCACTGATTTGAACCAAATACGATCAAATTTCGTTTCGAAAATTTTGAAAACCGTCGTTTCTTCGCGAAAAATGTTCGGTAATGAGCAAAAAGTCAAACATTGCATGAAAAATCGTTGTTTCTAGTTCAATTTCTGGTCAAAAGTCGAAAATCATACTTCGATGTAAAATTTATACGTGACGAGTTATTTTTCGGTCGATTCGAATGAAAAATGTTGACGAGAGAAAAAATTGACTCCACTGATTTACACCAAATACGATGAAATTTCGTTTCGAAAATTTTGAAAACCGTCGTTTCTTCGCGAAAAATGTTCGGTGACGAGCGAAAAGTCAAACATTGCATGAAAAATCGTTGTTTCTCGTTCAATTTCTGGTGAAAAGTCGAAAATCATACTACGATGTAAAATTTATACGTGACGAGTTATTTTTCGGTCGATTCGAATGAAAAATGTTGACGAGAGAAAAAATTGACTCCACTGATTTACACCAAATACGATGAAATTTCGTTTCGAAAATTTTGAAAACCGTCGTTTCTTCGCGAAAAATGTTCGGTGATGAGCGAAAAGTCAAACATTGCATGAAAAATCGTTGTTTCTCGTTTAATTTCTGGTCAAAAGTCGAAAATCATACTTCGATGTAAAATTTATACATGACGAGTTTCTTCTTGGTCGATTCAATCAAAAAACGTTGACTAGAGAAAAACTTGATTGCACTGATTTGAACCAAACACGATGAAATTTCGTTTCGAAATATTTGAAAAACGTCGTTCCTTAACGAAAAATGTTCGGTGATGAGCGAAAAGTCATACATTGCATGGAAAATCGTTGTTTCTAGTTCAATTTCTGGTCAAAAGTCGAAAATCATACTTCGATGTAAAATTTATACGTGACGAGTTATTTTTCGGTCGATTCGAATGAAATGTAAAAATGTTGACGAGAGAAAAAATTGACTCCACTGATTTACACCAAATACGATGAAATTTCGTTTCGAAAATTTTGAAAACCGTCGTTTCTTCGCGAAAAATGTTCGGTGATGAGCGAAAAGTCAAACATTGCATGAAAAATCGTTGTTTCTCGTTTAATTTCTGGTCAAAAGTCGAAAATCATACTTCGATGTAAAATTTATACATGACGAGTTTCTTCTTGGTCGATTCGAATCAAAAAACGTTGACTAGAGAAAAAATTGATTGCACTGATTTGAACCAAACACGATGAAATTTCGTTTCGAAATATTTGAAAAACGTCGTTCCTTCGCGAAAAATGTTCGGTGACGAGCGAAAAGTCAAACATTGCATGAAAAATCGTTGTTTCTCGTTCAATTTCTGGTAAAAAGTCGAAAATCATACTACGATGTAAAATTTATACGTGACGGGTCTTTTATCGGTCGATTAAACGAAAATCGTTCACTAGAGAAAAACTTGATTGCACTGATTTGAACCAAATACGATGAAATTTCGTTTCGAAAATTTTGAAAACCGTCGTTTCTTCGCGAAAAATGTTCGGTAATGAGCAAAAAGTCAAACATTGCATGAAAAATCGTTGTTTCTAGTTCAATTTCTGGTCAAAAGTCGAAAATCATACTTCGATGTAAAATTTATACGTGACGAGTAATTTTTCGGTCGATTCGAATGAAAAAATATTGACGAGAGAAGAAATTGACTCCACTGATTTACACCAAATACGATGAAATTTCGTTTCGAAAATTTTGAAAACCGTCGTTTCTTCGCGAAAAATGTTCGGTGACGAGCGAAAAGTCAAACATTGCATGAAAAATCGTTGTTTCTCGTTAATTTCTGGTGAAAAGTCGAAAATCATACTACGATGTAAAATTTATACGTGACGAGTTATTTTTCGGTCGATTCGAATGAAAAATGTTGACGAGAGAAAAAATTGACTCCACTGATTTACACCAAATACGATGAAATTTCGTTTCGAAAATTTTGAAAACCGTCGTTTCTTCGCGAAAAATGTTCGGTGATGAGCGAAAAGTCAAACATTGCATGAAAAATCGTTGTTTCTCGTTCAATTTCTGGTCAAAAGTCGAAAATCATACTTCGATGTAAAATTTATACGTGACGAGTAATTTTTCGGTCGATTCGAATGAAAAATATTGACGAGAGAAGAAATTGACTCCACTGATTTACACCAAATACGATGAAATTTCGTTTCGAAAATATTGAAAACCGTCGTTTCTTCGCGAAAAATGTTCGGTGACGAGCGAAAAATCAAACATTGCATGAAAAATCGTTGTTTCTCGTTTAATTTCTGGTCAAAAGTCGAAAATCATACTTCGATGTAAAATTTATACATGACGAGTTTCTTCTTGGTCGATTCAATCAAAAAACGTTGACTAGAGAAAAACTTGATTGCACTGATTTGAACCAAACACGATGAAATTTCGTTTCGAAATATTTGAAAAACGTCGTTCCTTAACGAAAAATGTTCGGTAATGAGCAAAAAGTCAAACATTGCATGAAAAATCGTTGTTTCTAGTTCAATTTCTGGTCAAAAGTCGAAAATCATACTTCGAAGTAAAATTTATACGCGACGAGTAATTTTTCGGTCGATTCGAATGAAAAATGTTGACGAGAGAAAAAATTGACTCCACTGATTTACACCAAATACGATGAAATTTCGTTTCGAAAATTTTGAAAACCGTCGTTTCTTCGCGAAAAATGTTCGGTGACGAGCGAAAAGTCAAACATTGCATGAAAAATCGTTGTTTCTCGTTCAATTTCTGGTGAAAAGTCGAAAATCATACTACGATGTAAAATTTATACGTGACGAGTTATTTTTCGGTCGATTCGAATGAAAAATGTTGACAAGAGAAAAAATTGACTCCACTGATTTACACCAAATACGATGAAATTTCGTTTCGAAAATTTTGAAAACCGTCGTTTCTTCGCGAAAAATGTTCGGTGATGAGCGAAAAGTCAAACATTGCATGAAAAATCGTTGTTTCTCGTTTAATTTCTGGTCAAAAGTCGAAAATCATACTTCCTAGTAAAATTTATACATGACGAGTTTCTTCTTGGTCGATTCGATCAAAAAACGTTGACTAGAGAAAAACTTGATTGCACTGATTTGAACCAAACACGATGAAATTTCGTTTCGAAATATTTGAAAAACGTCGTTCCTTAACGAAACATGTTCGGTGATGAGCGAAAAGTCAGACATTGCATGGAAAATCGTTGTTTCTAGTTCAATTTCTGGTCAAAAGTCGAAAATCATACTTCGATGTAAAATTTATACGTGACGAGTTATTTTTCGGTCGATTCGAATGAAAAATGTTGACGAGAGAAAAAATTGACTCCACTGATTTACACCAAATACGATGAAATTTCGTTTCGAAAATTTTGAAAACCGTCGTTTCTTCGCGAAAAATGTTCAGTGATGAGCGAAAAGTCAAACATTCCATGAAAAATCGTTGTTTCTCGTTTAATTTCTGGTCAAAAGTCGAAAATCATACTTCGATGTAAAATTTATACATGACGAGTTTCTTCTTGGCGATTCAATCAAAAAACGTTGACTAGAGAAAAACTTGATTGCACTGATTTGAACCAAACACGATGAAATTTCGTTTCGAAATATTTGAAAAACGTCGTTCCTTAACGAAAAATGTTCGGTAATGAGCAAAAAGTCAAACATTGCATGAAAAATCGTTGTTTCTAGTTCAATTTCTGGTCAAAAGTCGAAAATCATACTTCGATGTAAAATTTATACGTGACGAGTAATTTTTCGGTCGATTCGAATGAAAAATATTGACGAGAGAAGAAATTGACTCCACTGATTTACACCAAATACGATGAAATTTCGTTTCGAAAATATTGGAAACCGTCGTTTCTTCGCGAAAAATGTTCGGTGACGAGCGAAAAGTCAAACATTGCATGAAAAATCGTTGTTTCTCGTTTAATTTCTGGTCAAAAGTCGAAAATCATACTTCGATGTAAAATTTATACATGACGAGTTTCTTCTTGGCGATTCAATCAAAAAACGTTGACTAGAGAAAAACTTAATTGCACTGATTTGAACCAAACACGATGAAATTTCGTTTCGAAATATTTGAAAAACGTCGTTCCTTAACGAAAAATGTTCGGTAATGAGCAAAAAGTCAAACATTGCATGAAAAATCGTTGTTTCTAGTTCAATTTCTGGTCAAAAGTCGAAAATCATACTTCGATGTAAAATTTATACGTGACGAGTTATTTTTCGGTCGATTCGAATGAAAAATGTTGACGAGAGAAAAAATTGACTCTACTTATTTACACCAAATACGATGAAATTTCGTTTCGAAAATTTTGAAAACCGTCGTTTCTTCGCGAAAAATGTTCGGTGATGAGCGAAAAGTCAAATATTGCATGAAAAATCGTTGTTTCTAGTTCAATTTCTGGTCAAAAGTCGAAAATCATACTTCGATGTAAAATTTATACGTGACGAGTTATTTTTCGGTCGATTCGAATGAAAAATGTTGACGAGAGAAAAAATTGACTCCACTGATTTACACCAAATACGATGAAATTTCGTTTCGAAAATTTTGAAAACCGTCGTTTCTTCGCGAAAAATGTTCGGTGACGAGCGAAAAGTCAAACAGTGCATGAAAAATCGTTGTTTCTCGTTCAATTTCTGGTGAAAAGTCGAAAATCATACTACGATGTAAAATTTATACGTGACGGGTCTTTTATCGGTCGATTTCAACGAAAATCGTTCACTAGAGAAAAACTTGATTGCACTGATTTGAACCAAATACGATCAAATTTCGTTTCGAAAATTTTGAAAACCGTCGTAGCTTCGCGAAAAATGTTCGGTAATGAGCGAAAAGTCAAACATTGCATGAAAAATCGTTGTTTCTCGTTTAATTTCTGGTCAAAAGTCGAAAATCATACTTCGATGTAAAATTTATACGTGACGAGTAATTTTTCGGTCGATTCGAATGAAAAATATTGACGAGAGAAGAAATTGACTCCACTGATTTACACCAAATACGATGAAATTTCGTTTCGAAAATTTGAAAACCGTCGTTTCTTCGCGAAAAATGTTCGGTGACGAGCGAAAAGTCAAACATTGCATGAAAAATCGTTGTTTCTCGTTCAATTTCTGGTGAAAAGTCGAAAATCATACTACGATGTAAAATTTATACGTGACGAGTTATTTTTCGGTCGATTCGAATGAAAAATGTTGACGAGAGAAAAAATTGACTCCACTGATTTACACCAAATACGATGAAATTTCGTTTCGAAAATTTTGAAAACCGTCGTTTCTTCGCGAAAAATGTTCGGTGATGAGCGAAAAGTCAAACATTGCATGAAAAATCGTTGTTTCTCGTTTAATTTCTGGTCAAAAGTCGAAAATCATACTTCGATGTAAAATTTATACATGACGAGTTTCTTCTTGGTCGATTCGATCAAAAAACGTTGACTAGAGAAAAACTTGATTGCACTGATTTGAACCAAACACGATGAAATTTCGTTTCGAAATATTTGAAAAACGTCGTTCCTTAACGAAAAATGTTCGGTGATGAGCGAAAAGTCAAACATTGCATGAAAAATCGTTGTTTCTAGTTCAATTTCTGGTCAAAAGTCGAAAATCATACTTCGATGTAAAATTTATACGTGACGAGTTATTTTTCGGTCGATTCGAATGAAAAATGTTGACGAGAGAAAAAATTGACTCTACTGATTTACACCAAATACGATGAAATTTCGTTTCGAAAATTTTGAAAACCGTCGTTTCTTCGCGAAAAATGTTCGGTGATGAGCGAAAAGTCAAACATTCCATGAAAAATCGTTGTTTCTCGTTTAATTTCTGGTCAAAAGTCGAAAATCATACTTCGATGTAAAATTTATACATGACGAGTTTCTTCTTGGCGATTCAATCAAAAAACGTTGACTAGAGAAAAACTTGATTGCACTGATTTGAACCAAACACGATGAAATTTCGTTTCGAAATATTTGAAAAACGTCGTTCCTTAACGAAAAATGTTCGGTGTTACGTCGTGGGTGTAATGCTCGGATAGGATGGGGTTTATAGGGTACACGAGCTGTCGACGTGTAGGAATAATGGTGATTCCTATGTTGAGAGGGGCGAGATCTTCCCCTCAAGGATAAGGAATCGTGTGCGCGTTAATTACGGCGGTGTCTTTGGTAGGGATTAGGGTAGGATTAGGAAAGGAACCTGAAAATATAAAAAAGATTAGTAACTTACCCTTTTGATGTTGCAGATGAGCGGTGAAGCGTTGAGGGCTGAAGAAGATGACTCCGATGATCTAGATGAGAACTCCGATGACGACCGATGTGAAGAACCCTGATGACTGATGTTAGAGGATGATTTCTGTCAACGTTGTGGCGCTGGTACTCTTGAAGTCCGAATGGTAATAAAAACGCGTTTTTGCCACTTTCGAACGGTCGTTTAATATGATATAATTATTTCCGGATCGCGGTCAAAGATAATTGTCGTTGCCGCGGAAACTGTGTTTTTATCCTCACTCTTGGGAGGTTGTAATTGGCACTTAGGAATAGCCAACGTACGGGTCCACTTTCGTCCGTTTTTCTTATGAACGATAATAACTTTACTCGAAAATTCCCGGTTTGATAGAATAGTGACCGCTACGGGTCTTTCGTTGCCATCACCGAGTACACAACTAAGTTCACAGGACTGCTCGTATGTGAGAGGTTCCGGATGATTTATAATCCTCTCGATAACTCGCGTAGAATTGACGCGTTTAAGGACGTTGCGTCTAAACATTGCTATTAATAAATTTCATTTTTATTATTCGTTTATCCATTTTGTCGTTCTTTTTATAATTTTATGACTGGAATTGAGTTTAACTTTAATTGAATTTAATTGATCTAATCAAACCTTTTCTCTTTATTCTTACAGGTCTACAAGGAAGGAAACTGCCAGCGTGCCTGCGTGTAGGCACAGAAGATCAGCCGTAAGGGAGAGGTGAATGCCACTAGCGTGCCTGCGTGTAGGCACAGAAAATAGCGAGGGTGTGAAAGGTAAGTATGTATAAGTAGGGTGAGTTGAGATGAGATTAGATCTTTTATAATTGACTTTAATTTCGCTCTTTTTATTCTTATAGGTTTACAGGGAAGGAGACTGCCAGCGTGCCTGCGTGTAGGCACAGAAGATCAGCCGTGGAAAAAAGGTGAATGCTACTAGCGTGCCTGCGTGTAGGCACAGAAAATAGCGAAGGATGAAGGTACTGAGATCACCAGCGTGCCTGCGTGTAGGCACAGAAGATGACGGGAATAAGGTGGGTTTATTAGGACGATATTGCGGTATGAGCGAGATGAAAGAAAAAGTTAATTAATTGAAATAAATGACTCTAATGGAATGTTTTAGCAAAAAATAAATATGTGAATTATGTGAAATGAACGACTGTATTAAATGTTTTAAATGGAAAAAAGAATAAAATGAATTAAATGAATGAATTATTTGAATTTAATGGAATGAAACAATAAAATGAATTAATTAAAATAAATGGAATAAATGAATTAAATGAATAAACTGAATTAAAGGAATTGATCAAATGAATGGAATTAATGAATTAAATGAATTAAATGAAAATAAATGAATTAAATGAAATAAATGGATTAAATAAGTCAGTAGTGCAGTATTGTTAATTAATGTTGTTCCGTATTGTTGCAGAGTTTCGAGATGAGTGCTTGTGAACGTGATTATGTATGGTGAGTATCGTAGTTAGCGTAGAATTATGTAGGGTCGATGTATTAAATGAACACTTGTTACTTTGTGGATTTTCCGTATATTGTTACAAACTTTTTAGATGAAATGAATTAACTGAATATAATAAAAGAATAAAAACGGTTTTCGGTGACTTGACGCGTACTGAATTTGATTTGTAGAGAAGACGTATGATGTGCACCGTGGAGAGACCGTAGTAGAACTGAAGAAAGAGCTCCAGCTCCCCGACTTATATAGGCTCAGGCGCTGGAGGAGATGTCTGGACCAGATGGTGGGGGTGTCTGGATCGGCTTGAGATGCCCAGACTCCCAGACAACAAAGGAAATCATGATGTTCCCCTCGACTAGACTTCCCCACTATTGTCGAAGAGTTTAACCAATGACAGAATATTAATTTTATGATTATAGGTCTAGACGTCTGGAGATAACAACTTCGAGGGAATATGGAACCCCCAAATGCAGACTTAGGGCCAGAAGGGCCCAGAGAAGTTCTCTTTTAGGTAAATTAATAGTTTTTAACAATTCTCTTTCTTTTCGCAGGTTAACAATGATATAATTAATTATTTCTTTTCCTTTTTTCAGGTAATAGGTAGGCGCTTCGGATTTTAACAGGAGTAAGTATATACGCTTTTATTATTAACATTAATTATAAGTTTTCTTTCTTTTAATACTTTTTAAATACTTTTTCATCTTTAACAAAATTATAATAATTATTATTTTTCTCTCTTTTAGCGAGCCCTAAGGCGAAGCAGAAGTTACCAACGGATATTGTTCAAAGTTGGTATGTTAACTAACAATTATGTGAACTTTCATATACCGGGTGTCCCAAAAGTCGAGTATACAAAAATGATCAGAAAAGTTTTTTGAAAAAAGTGTAAAGGGTGTCCCAAAAAGTGATACTTTTTTATTAGTTTAAAATGAAGGGGGGACCTCGAAAATAACGTTTTTGGAAAAATATTTTACTTTATGAAATTATTTTTTGAGTTATTTAATAAAATGTTGTTTTGAGCATTTCTGGACGTATTAGCATGAAATTGACTATGTAGAATGATTTTAGGTTGAATAAAGTGACTTTTCACCATATTGTTATTAATTATTTATGTGTTTTTACCCGTTTTTCGCTATTGTTGCTGAATAAAAAGATCTATAATTTATCGTTTTTATGATTATTTGATGTTATCCCTTCGCCTTAGTATAATAGGTAAGTATTTTATTATTTAAATGATTAATTGTAATTTATTAACATTGATTAATTACGAGAATATTGATTGGTAGGAATGTAATTAGCGGAGGTAATAAGCAAAAAGTCAAACATTGCATGAAAAATCGTTGTTTCTAGTTCAATTTCTGGTCAAAAGTCGAAAATCATACTTCCGATGTAAAATTTATACGTGACGAGTAATTTTTCGGTCGATTCGAATGAAAAATGTTGACGAGAGAAGAAATTGACTCCACTGATTTACACCAAATACGATGAAATTTCGTTTCGAAAATTTTGAAAACCGTCGTTTCTTCGCGAAAAATGTTCGGTGACGAGCGAAAAGTCAAACATTGCATGAAAAATCGTTGTTTCTCGTTTAATTTCTGGTCAAAAGTCGAAAATCATACTTCGATGTAAAATTTATACATGACGAGTTTCTTCTTGGTCGATTCAATCAAAAAACGTTGACTAGAGAAAAACTTGATTGCACTGATTTGAACCAAACACGATGAAATTTCGTTTCGAAATATTTGAAAAACGTCGTTCCTTAACGAAAAATGTTCGGTGATGAGCGAAAAGTCAAACATTGCATGAAAAATCGTTGTTTCTCGTTCAATTTCTGGTCAAAAGTCGAAAATCATACTTCGATGTAAAATTTATACGTGACGAGTTTTTTTCGGTCGATTCGAATGAAAAACGTTGACTAGAGAAAAACTTGATTGCACTGATTTAAACCAAATACGATGAAATTTCGTTTCGAAAATTTGAAAACCGTCGTTTCTTCGCGAAAAATGTTCGGTGATGAGCGAAAAGTCAAACATTGCATGAAAAATCGTTGTTTCTAGTTCAATTTCTGGTCAAAAGTCGAAAATCATACTTCGATGTAAAATTTATACGTGACGAGTTATTTTTCGGTCGATTCGAATGAAAAATGTTGACGAGAGAAAAAATTGACTCTACTGATTTACACCAAATACGATGAAATTTCGTTTCGAAAATTTTGAAAACCGTCGTTTCTTCGCGAAAAATGTTCGGTGATGAGCGAAAAGTCAAACATTGCATGAAAAATCGTTGTTTCTCGTTTAATTTCTGGTCAAAAGTCGAAAATCATACTTCGATGTAAAATTTATACATGACGAGTTTCTTCTTGGTCGATTCAATCAAAAAACGTTCACTAGAGAAAAACTTGATTGCACTGATTCGAACCAAACACGATGAAATTTCGTTTCGAAAATTTGGAAAACGTCGTTCCTTACCGAAAAATGTTCGGTGATGAGCGAAAAGTCAAACATTGCATGAAAAATCGTTGTTTCTAGTTCAATTTCTGGTCAAAAGTCGAAAATCATACTTCGATGTAAAATTTATACGTGACGAGTTATTTTTCGGTCGATTCGAATGAAAAATGTTGACGAGAGAAAAAATTGACTCCACTGATTTACACCAAATACGATGAAATTTCGTTTCGAAAATTTTGAAAACCGTCGTTTCTTCGCGAAAAATGTTCGGTGATGAGCGAAAAGTCAAACATTGCATGAAAAATCGTTGTTTCTCGTTCAATTTCTGGTGAAAAGTCGAAAATCATACTACGATGTAAAATTTATACGTGACGAGTTATTTTTCGGTCGATTCGAATGAAAAATGTTGACGAGAGAAAAAATTGACTCCACTGATTTACACCAAATACGATGAAATTTCGTTTCGAAAATATTGAAAACCGTCGTTTCTTCGCGAAAAATGTTCGGTGACGAGCGAAAAATCAAACATTGCATGAAAAATCGTTGTTTCTCGTTTAATTTCTGGTCAAAAGTCGAAAATCATACTTCGATGTAAAATTTATACATGACGAGTTTCTTCTTGGCGATTCAATCAAAAAACGTTGACTAGAGAAAAACTTAATTGCACTGATTTGAACCAAACACGATGAAATTTCGTTTCGAAATATTTGAAAAACGTCGTTCCTTAACGAAAAATGTTCGGTAATGAGCAAAAAGTCAAACATTGCATGAAAAATCATTGTTTCTAGTTCAATTTCTGGTTAAAAGTCGAAAATCATACTTCGAAGTAAAATTTATACGCGACGAGTAATTTTTCGGTCGATTCGAATGAAAAATGTTGACGAGAGAAAAAATTTACTCCACTGAATCACACCAAATACGATAAAATTTCGTTTCGAAAATTTTGAAAACCGTCGTTTCTTCGCGAAAAATGTTCGGTCACGAGCGAAAAGTCATACATTGCATGAAAAATCGTTGTTTCCCGTTCAATTTCTGGTGAAAAGTCGAAAATCAAACTACGATGTAAAATTTATACGTGACGAGTCTTTTATCGGTCGATTCAAACGAAAATCGTTGACTAGAGAAAAACTGGATTGCACTGATTTGAACCAAATACGATCAAATTTCGTTTCGAAAATTTAGAAAACCGTCGTTTCTTCGCGAAAAATGTTCGGTGATGAGCGAAAAGTCAAATATTGCATGAAAAATCGTTGTTTCTAGTTCAATTTCTGGTCAAAAGTCGAAAATCATACTTCGATGTAAAATTTATACGTGACGAGTTATTTTTCGGTCGATTCGAATGAAAAATGTTGACGAGAGAAAAAATTGACTCTACTTATTTACACCAAATACGATGAAATTTCGTTTCGAAAATTTTGAAAACCGTCGTTTCTTCGCGAAAAATGTTCAGTGATGAGCGAAAAGTCAAACATTACATGAAAAATCGTTGTTTCTCGTTTAATTTCTGGTCAAAAGTCGAAAATCATACTTCGATGTAAAATTTATACATGACGAGTTTCTTCTTGGTCGATTCGATCAAAAAACGTTCACTAGAGAAAAACTTCATTGCATTGATTCGAACCAAACACGATGAAATTTCGTTTCGAAAAATTTGGAAAACGTCGTTCCTTACCGAAATATGTTCGCTGATGAGCGAAAAGTCAGACATTGCATGAAAAATCGTTGTTTCTAGTTCAATTTCTGGTCAAAAGTCGAAAATCATACTTCGATGTAAAATTTATACGTGACGAGTTATTTTTCGGTCGATTCGAATGAAAAATGTTGACGAGAGAAAAAATTGACTCTACTTATTTACACCAAATACGATGAAATTTCGTTTCGAAAATTTTGAAAACCGTCGTTTCTTCGCGAAAAATGTTCGGTGATGAGCGAAAAGTCAAATATTGCATGAAAAATCGTTGTTTCTCGTTCAATTTCTGGTGAAAAGTCGAAAATCATACTACGATGTAAAATTTATACGTGACGAGTTAGTTTTCGGTCGATTCGAATGAAAAATGTTGACAAGAGAAAAAATTGACTCCACTGATTTACACCAAATACGATGAAATTTCGTTTCGAAAATTTTGAAAACCGTCGTTTCTTCGCGAAAAATGTTCGGTGATGAGCGAAAAGTCAAACATTGCATGAAAAATCGTTGTTTCTCGTTTAATTTCTGGTCAAAAGTCGAAAATCATACTTCCTAGTAAAATTTATACATGACGAGTTTCTTCTTGGTCGATTCGATCAAAAAACGTTGACTAGAGAAAAACTTGATTGCACTGATTTGAACCAAACACGATGAAATTTCGTTTCGAAATATTTGAAAAACGTCGTTCCTTAACGAAACATGTTCGGTGATGAGCGAAAAGTCAGACAATGCATGGAAAATCGATGTTTCTAGTTCAATTTCTGGTCAAAAGTCGAAAATCATACTTCGATGTAAAATTTATACGTGACGAGTTATTTTTCGGTCGATTCGAATGAAAAATGTTGACGAGAGAAAAAATTGACTCCACTGAGTTACACCAAATACGATGAAATTTCGTTTCGAAATTTTTGAAAACCGTCGTTTTTTCGCGAAAAATGTTCGGTGACGAGCGAAAAGTCAAACATTGCATGAAAAATCGTTGTTTCTCGTTCAATTTCTGGTCAAAAGTCGAAAATCATACTACGATGTAAAATTTATACGTGACGAGTTATTTTTCGGTCGATTCGAATGAAAAATGTTGACGAGAGAAGAAATTGACTCCACTGATTTACACCAAATACGATGAAATTTTGTTTCGAAAATTTTGAAAACCGTCGTTTCTTCGCGAAAAATGTTCGGTGATGAGCGAAAAGTCAAACATTGCATGAAAAATCGTTGTTTCTCGTTTAATTTCGGTCAAAAGTCGAAATTCATACTTCGATGTTAAATTTATACATGACGAGTTTCTTCTTGGTCGATTCGATCAAAAAACGTTGACTAGAGAAAAACTTGATTGCACTGATTTGAACCAAACACGATGAAATTTCGTTTCGAAATATTTGAAAAACGTCGTTCCTTAACGAAATATGTTCGGTGACGAGCGAAAAGTCAAACATTGCATGAAAAATCGTTGTTTCTCGTTCAATTTCTGGTGAAAAGTCGAAAATCATACTACGATGTAAAATTTATACGTGACGAGTTATTTTTCGGTCGATTCGAATGAAAAATGTTGACGAGAGAAAAAATTGACTCCACTGATTTACACCAAATACGATGAAATTTCGTTTCGAAAATTTTGAAAACCGTCGTTTCTTCGCGAAAAATGTTCGGTGATGAGCGAAAAGTCAAACATTGCATGAAAAATCGTTGTTTCTCGTTTAATTTCTGGTCAAAAGTCGAAAATCATACTTCCTAGTAAAATTTATACATGACGAGTTTCTTCTTGGTCGATTCGATCAAAAAACGTTGACTAGAGAAAAACTTGATTGCACTGATTTGAACCAAACACGATGAAATTTCGTTTCGAAATATTTGAAAAACGTCGTTCCTTAACGAAATATGTTCGGTGATGAGCGAAAAGTCATACATTGCATGAAAAATCGTTGTTTCTCGTTCAATTTCTGGTGAAAAGTCGAAAATCATACTACGATGTAAAATTTATACGTGACGAGTTATTTTTCGGTCGATTCGAATGAAAAATGTTGACGAGAGAAGAAATTGACTCCACTGATTTACACCAAATACGATGAAATTTCGTTTCGAAAATTTTGAAAACCGTCGTTTCTTCGCGAAAAATGTTCGGTGATGAGCGAAAAGTCAAACATTGCATGAAAAATCGTTGTTTCTCGTTTAATTTCCGGTCAAAAGTCGAAATTCATACTTCGATGTTAAATTTATACATGACGAGTTTCTTCTTGGTCGATTCGATCAAAAAACGTTGACTAGAGAAAAACTTGATTGCACTGATTTGAACCAAACACGATGAAATTTCGTTTCGAAATATTTGAAAAACGTCGTTCCTTAACGAAAATGTTCGGTGATGAGCGAAAAATCATACATTGCATGAAAAATCTTTTTTTCTCGTTCAATTTCTGGTGAAAAGTCGAAAATCATACTACGATGTAAAATTTATACGTGACGGGTCTTTTATCGGTCGATTAAACGAAAAATCGTTCACTAGAGAAAAACTTGATTGCACTGATTTGAACCAAATACGATCAAATTTCGTTTCGAAAATTTTGAAAACCGTCGTTTCTTCGCGAAAAATGTTCGGTAATGAGCAAAAAGTCAAACATTGCATGAAAAATCGTTGTTTCTAGTTCAATTTCTGGTCAAAAGTCGAAAATCATACTTCGATGTAAAATTTATACGTGACGAGTTATTTTTCGGTCGATTCGAATGAAAAATGTTGACGAGAGAAAAAATTGACTCCACTGATTTACACCAAATACGATGAAATTTCGTTTCGAAAATTTTGAAAACCGTCGTTTCTTCGCGAAAAATGTTCGGTGACGAGCGAAAAGTCAAACATTGCATGAAAAATCGTTGTTTCTCGTTCAATTTCTGGTGAAAAGTCGAAAATCATACTACGATGTAAAATTTATACGTGACGAGTTATTTTTCGGTCGATTCGAATGAAAAATGTTGACGAGAGAAAAAATTGACTCCACTGATTTACACCAAATACGATGAAATTTCGTTTCGAAAATTTTGAAAACCGTCGTTTCTTCGCGAAAAATGTTCGGTGATGAGCGAAAAGTCAAACATTGCATGAAAAATCGTTGTTTCTCGTTTAATTTCTGGTCAAAAGTCGAAAATCATACTTCCTAGTAAAATTTATACATGACGAGTTTCTTCTTGGTCGATTCGATCAAAAAACGTTGACTAGAGAAAAACTTGATTGCACTGATTTGAACCAAACACGATGAAATTTCGTTTCGAAATATTTGAAAAACGTCGTTCCTTAACGAAATATGTTCGGTGATGAGCGAAAAGTCATACATTGCATGGAAAATCGTTGTTTCTAGTTCAATTTCTGGTCAAAAGTCGAAAATCATACTTCGATGTAAAATTTATACGTGACGAGTTATTTTTCGGTCGATTCGAATGAAAAATGTTGACGAGAGAAAAAATTGACTCCACTGATTTACACCAAATACGATGAAATTTCGTTTCGAAAATTTTGAAAACCGTCGTTTCTTCGCGAAAAATGTTCGGTGATGAGCGAAAAGTCAAACATTGCATGAAAAATCGTTGTTTCTCGTTTAATTTCTGGTCAAAAGTCGAAAATCATACTTCGATGTAAAATTTATACATGACGAGTTTCTTCTTGGTCGATTCAATCAAAAAACGTTGACTAGAGAAAAAATTGATTGCACTGATTTGAACCAAACACGATGAAATTTCGTTTCGAAATATTTGAAAAACGTCGTTCCTTCGCGAAAAATGTTCGGTGACGAGCGAAAAGTCAAACATTGCATGAAAAATCGTTGTTTCTCGTTCAATTTCTGGTAAAAAGTCGAAAATCATACTACGATGTAAAATTTATACGTGACGGGTCTTTTATCGGTCGAATTAAACGAAAATCGTTCACTAGAGAAAAACTTGATTGCACTGATTTGAACCAAATACGATGAAATTTCGTTTCGAAAATTTTGAAAACCGTCGTTTCTTCGCGAAAAATGTTCGGTAATGAGCAAATAGTCAAACATTGCATGAAAAATCGTTGTTTCTAGTTCAATTTCTGGTCAAAAGTCGAAAATCATACTTCGATGTAAAATTTATACGTGACGAGTAATTTTTCGGTCGATTCGAATGAAAAATATTGACGAGAGAAGAAATTGACTCCACTGATTTACACCAAATACGATGAAATTTCGTTTCGAAAATTTTGAAAACCGTCGTTTCTTCGCGAAAAATGTTCGGTGACGAGCGAAAAGTCAAACATTGCATGAAAAATCGTTGTTTCTCGTATAATTTCTGGTCAAAAGTCGAAAATCATACTTACGATGTAAAATTTATACGTGACGAGTTATTTTTCGGTCGATTCGAATGAAAAATGTTGACGAGAGAAAAAATTGACTCCACTGATTTACACCAAATACGATGAAATTTCGTTTCGAAAATTTTGAAAACCGTCGTTTCTTCGCGAAAAATGTTCGGTGATGAGCGAAAAGTCAAACATTGCATGAAAAATCGTTGTTTCTCGTTCAATTTCTGGTCAAAAGTCGAAAATCATACTTCGATGTAAAATTTATACGTGACGAGTTATTTTTCGGTCGATTCGAATGAAAAATGTTGACGAGAGAAAAAATTGACTACACCAAATACGATGAAATTTCGTTTCGAAAATATTGGAAACCGTCGTTTCTTCGCGAAAAATGTTCGGTGACGAGCGAAAAATCAAACATTGCATGAAAAATCGTTGTTTCTCGTTTAATTTCTGGTCAAAAGTCGAAAATCATACTTCGATGTAAAATTTATACATGACGAGTTTCTTCTTGGTCGATTCAATCAAAAAACGTTGACTAGAGAAAAACTTGATTGCACTGATTTGAACCAAACACGATGAAATTTCGTTTCGAAATATTTGAAAAACGTCGTTCCTTAACGAAAAATGTTCGGTAATGAGCAAAAAGTCAAACATTGCATGAAAAATCGTTGTTTCTAGTTCAATTTCTGGTCAAAAGTCGAAAATCATACTTCGAGTAAAATTTATACGCGACGAGTAATTTTCCACTTTTACACCAAATCGGTCGATTCGATCAAACATTGCATGAAAAATCGTTTAATTTGACATGACGAGTTTCTTCTTGGCGATTCAATCAAAAAAGAGAAATTTCGTTTCGAAAATTTGAAAAACGTCGTTCCTTAACGAAAAATGTTCGGTAATGAGCAAAAAGTCAAACATTGCATGAAAAACTGTAAAATTTATACGCGACGAGTAATTTTTCGGTCGATTCGAATGAAAAATGTTGACGAGAGAAAAAATTGACTCCACTGATTTACACCAAATACGATGAAATTTCGTTTCGAAAATCGTTTGAAAACCGTCGTTTCTTCGCGAAAAATGTTCGGTCACGAGCGAAAAGTCAACATTGCATGAAAAATCGTTGTTTCGTTCAATTTCTGGTGAAAAGTCGAAAATCATACTACGATGTAAAATTTATACGTGACGAGTTATTTTTCGGTCGATTCGAATGAAAAATGTTGACAAGAGAAAAAATTGACTCTACTTATTTACACCAAATACGATGAAATTTCGTTTCGAAAATTTTGAAAACCGTCGTTTCTTCGCGAAAAATGTTCAGTGATGAGCGAAAAGTCAAACATTACATGAAAAATCGTTGTTTCTCGTTTAATTTCTGGTCAAAAGTCGAAAATCATACTTCGATGTAAAATTTATACATGACGAGTTTCTTCTTGGTCGATTCGATCAAAAAACGTTGACTAGAGAAAAACTTGATTGCACTGATTTGAACCAAACACGATGAAATTTCGTTTCGAAATATTTGAAAAACGTCGTTCCTTAACGAAATATGTTCGGTGATGAGCGAAAAGTCAGACATTGCATGAAAAATCGTTGTTTCTAGTTCAATTTCTGGTCAAAAGTCGAAAATCATACTTCGATGTAAAATTTATACGTGACGAGTTATTTTTCGGTCGATTCGAATGAAAAATGTTGACGAGAGAAAAAATTGACTCTACTTATTTACACCAAATACGATGAAATTTCGTTTCGAAAATTTTGAAAACCGTCGTTTCTTCGCGAAAAATGTTCGGTGATGAGCGAAAAGTCAAACATTGCATGAAAAATCGTTGTTTCTAGTTCAATTTCTGGTCAAAAGTCGAAAATCATACTTCGATGTAAAATTTATACGTGACGAGTTATTTTTCGGTCGATTCGAATGAAAAATGTTGACGAGAGAAAAAATTGACTCCACTGATTTCACACCAAATACGATAAAATTTCGTTTCGAAAATTTTGAAAACCGTCGTTTCTTCGCGAAAAATGTTCGGTGACGAGCGAAAAGTCAAACATTGCATGAAAAATCGTTGTTTCTCGTTCAATTTCTGGTGAAAAGTCGAAAATCATACTACGATGTAAAATTTATACGTGACGGGTCTTTTATCGGTCGATTTCAACGAAAATCGTTCACTAGAGAAAAACTTGATTGCACTGATTTGAACCAAATACGATGAAATTTCGTTTCGAAAATTTTGAAAACCGTCGTTTCTTCGCGAAAAATGTTCGGTAATGAGCGAAAAGTCAAACATTGCATGAAAAATCGTTGTTTCTAGTTCAATTTCTGGTCAAAAGTCGAAAATCATACTTCGATGTAAAATTTATACATGACGAGTTTCTTCTTGGCGATTCAATCAAAAAACGTTGACTAGAGAAAAACTTAATTGCACTGATTTGAACCAAACACGATGAAATTTCGTTTCGAAATATTTGAAAAACGTCGTTCCTTAACGAAAAATGTTCGGTAATGAGCAAAAAGTCAAACATTGCATGAAAAATCATTGTTTCTAGTTCAATTTCTGGTCAAAAGTCGAAAATCATACTTCGATGTAAAATTTATACGTGACGAGTAATTTTTCGGTCGATTCGAATGAAAAATATTGACGAGAGAAGAAATTGACTCCACTGATTTACTCCAAATACGATGAAATTTCGTTTCGAAAATTTTGAAAACCGTCGTTTCTTCGCGAAAAATGTTCGGTGATGAGCGAAAAGTCAGACAATGCATGGAAAATCGTTGTTTCTAGTTCAATTTCTGGTCAAAAGTCGAAAATCATAATACGATGTAAAATTTATACGTGACGAGTTATTTTTCGGTCGATTCGAATGAAAAATGTTGACGAGAGAAAAAATTGACTCTACTGATTTACACCAAATACGATGAAATTTCGTTTCGAAAATTTTGAAAACCGTCGTTTCTTCGCGAAAAATGTTCGGTGACGAGCGAAAAGTCAAACAGTGCATGAAAAATCGTTGTTTCTCGTTCAATTTCTGGTGAAAAGTCGAAAATCATACTACGATGTAAAATTTATACGTGACGGGTCTTTTATCGGTCGATTTCAACGAAAATCGTTCACTAGAGAAAAACTTGATTGCACTGATTTGAACCAAATACGATCAAATTTCGTTTCGAAAATTTTGAAAACCGTCGTTGCTTGGCGAAAAATGTTAGGTAATGAGCAAAAAGTCAAACATTGCATGGAAAATCGTTGTTTCTAGTTCAATTTCTGGTCAAAAGTCGAAAATCATACTTCGATGTAAAATTTATACGTGACGAGTAATTTTTCGGTCGATTCGAATGAAAAATATTGACGAGAGAAGAAATTGACTCCACTGATTTACACCAAATACGATGAAATTTCGTTTCGAAAATTTTGAAAACGGTCGTTTCTTCGCGAAAAATGTTCGGTGATGAGCGAAAAGTCAGACAATGCATGGAAAATCGTTGTTTCTAGTTCAATTTCTGGTCAAAAGTCGAAAATCATAATACGATGTAAAATTTATACGTGACGAGTTATTTTTCGGTCGATTCGAATGAAAAATGTTGACGAGAGAAAAAATTGACTCTACTTATTTACACCAAATACGATGAAATTTCGTTTCGAAAATTTTGAAAACCGTCGTTTCTTCGCGAAAAATGTTCAGTGATGAGCGAAAAGTCAAACATTCCATGAAAAATCGTTGTTTCTCGTTTAATTTCTGGTCAAAAGTCGAAAATCATACTTCGATGTAAAATTTATACATGACGAGTTTCTTCTTGGCGATTCAATCAAAAAACGTTGACTAGAGAAAAACTTGATTGCACTGATTTGAACCAAACACGATGAAATTTCGTTTCGAAATATTTGAAAAACGTCGTTCCTTAACGAAAAATGTTCGGTAATAAGCAAAAAGTCAAACATTGCATGAAAAATCATTGTTTCTAGTTCAATTTCTGGTCAAAAGTCGAAAATCATACTTCGAAGTAAAATTTATACGCGACGAGTAATTTTTCGGTCGATTCGAATGAAAAATATTGACGAGAGAAGAAATTGACTCCACTGATTTACACCAAATACGATGAAATTTCGTTTCGAAAATTTTGAAAACCGTCGTTTCTTCGCGAAAAATGTTCGGTGACGAGCGAAAAGTCAAACATTGCATGAAAAATCGTTGTTTCTCGTTCAATTTCTGGTCAAAAGTCGAAAATCATACTTCGATGTAAAATTTATACGTGACGAGTTCTTTTCGGTCGATTCGAATGAAAAAACGTTGACTAGAGAAAAACTTGACTTGCACTGATTTGAACCAAATACGATGAAATTTCGTTTCGAAAATATTGAAAACCGTCGTTTCTTCGCGAAAAATGTTCGGTGACGAGCGAAAAATCAAACATTGCATGAAAAATCGTTGTTTCTCGTTCAATTTCTGGTGAAAAGTCGAAAATCATACTACGATGTAAAATTTATACGTGACGAGTTAGTTTTCGGTCGATTCGAATGAAAAATGTTGACAAGAGAAAAAATTGACTCCACTGATTTACACCAAATACGATGAAATTTCGTTTCGAAAATTTTGAAAACCGTCGTTTCTTCGCGAAAAATGTTCGGTAATGAGCGAAAAGTCAAACATTGCATGAAAAATCGTTGTTTCTCGTTTAATTTCTGGTCAAAAGTCGAAAATCATACTTCCTAGTAAAATTTATACGCGACGAGTAATTTTTCGGTCGATTCGAATGAAAAATATTGACGAGAGAAGAAATTGACTCCACTGATTTACACCAAATACGATGAAATTTCGTTTCGAAAATATTGGAAACCGTCGTTTCTTCGCGAAAAATGTTCGGTGACGAGCGAAAAATCAAACATTGCATGAAAAATCGTTGTTTCTCGTTCAATTTCTGGTGAAAAGTCGAAAATCATACTACGATGTAAAATTTATACGTGACGAGTTAGTTTTCGGTCGATTCGAATGAAAAATGTTGACAAGAGAAAAAATTGACTCCACTGATTTACACCAAATACGATGAAATTTCGTTTCGAAAATTTTGAAAACCGTCGTTTCTTCGCGAAAAATGTTCGGTGATGAGCGAAAAGTCAAACATTGCATGAAAAATCGTTGTTTCTCGTTTAATTTCTGGTCAAAAGTCGAAAATCATACTTCGATGTAAAATTTATACATGACGAGTTTCTTCTTGGTCGATTCGATCAAAAAACGTTGACTAGAGAAAAACTTGATTGCACTGATTTGAACCAAACACGATGAAATTTCGTTTCGAAATATTTGAAAAACGTCGTTCCTTAACGAAAAATGTTCGGTGATGAGCGAAAAGTCAAACATTGCATGAAAAATCGTTGTTTCTAGTTCAATTTCTGGTCAAAAGTCGAAAATCATACTTCGATGTAAAATTTATACGTGACGAGTTATTTTTCGGTCGATTCGAATGAAAAATGTTGACGAGAGAAAAAATTGACTCTACTGATTTACACCAAATACGATGAAATTTCGTTTCGAAAATTTTGAAAACCGTCG
>JARBWI010000306.1:0-5000 GCA_037576405.1 Campoplex capitator
TTCTCGGACGTCGAACGCCGGCGAAATATTGGAAAAAAATTATAAACTATATCCGCTCGGACGTCGAACGCTCTTTCGAGAATTGGCCGTTCGACGTCCGATCCTAAACGAGACGTCTCGGAGAGCATTGGAGAGAGAAACGAGAAAATAAAAAAATAAAGATTTCTCGGACGTCGAACGCCATCGTGAAAATTGGCGTTCAACGTCCGAGGAGAGCAAAACGACGGGAATCGAGCAAATGTCTATCGACAGACGTTCTCGGATCTCGAACGCCCGCTTATTCAATAGGCGTCCAACGTCCGATCGAATAACCCTTGAAGGAATGAAGAAAACGGGGAGAAAAAAATTTCTCGGACGTCGAACGCCGGCGAAATATTGGAAAAAAATTATATACTATATGCGCTCGGACGTCGAACGCTCTTTCGAGAATTGGCCGTTCGACGTCCGATCCTAAACGAGACGTCTCGGAGAGCATTGGAGAGAGAAACGAGAAAATAAAAAAATAAAGATTTCTCGGACGTCGAACGCCATCGTGAAAATTGGCGTTCAACGTCCGAGGAGAGCAAAACGACGGCAATCGAGCAAATGTCTATCGACAGACGTTCTCGGATCTCGAACGCCCGCTTATTCAATAGGCGTCCAACGTCCGATCGAATAACCCTTGAAGGAATGAAGAAAACGGGGATCGTTACATTTTCAAAGTCAAGCAATGCGCGTCGACCGTACTCGTATTTTATGAAAGTCAAGCAATGCGCTTCGACCATACTCTCTCGCATTTTCTCCGAGTGAAGCAATGGGCGTCGACCCTACTCGTATTTTATGGAGTGAAGCAATGCGCGTCGGGGATCGTTACATTTTCAATGTCAAGAGCAATACGCTTCGAGCATAAAACTCTCTCGTATTTGCTCCGACGTCGAACGCAATGCGCGTCGGGGATCGTTACATTTTCAATGTCCAGCAATGCGCTTCGAGCCATACTCTCGCGTATTTTCTCGAGTGAAGCAATGTCGCGTCGACCATACTCGTATTTTATAAAGTGATCTCGAATGCGCCCTCGGGGATCGTTACATTATCAAAGTCAAGCAATGCGCCTCGACGATTCGTCATACGGTCGACATGGCGAGCGGTGCGAGGAATGAAGAGAACGGGGAAAGAAAAAAAAAAAATTTCTCGGACGTTGAGCGCCATCGTGAAATTCAGCGTTCAACGCCGAGAAGAGCGAAACATTATGAAAGTCGGAATAGCATGGATGGTCGCTGTCGAGACCGTCGAACTCTCTCGCATTTTTCCGAGTGAATTGGCCGTTCGACGTACTCGATCCTAAACGAGCAATGCGTCTCGGAGAGATCGCATTGGAGAGAGAAACGAGAAAATAAAAAAATAAAGATTTCTCGGACGTCGAACGCCATCGTGAAAATTGGCGTTCAACGTCCGAGGAGAGCAAAACGACGTATTTTATCGAGCAATGTCTATCGACAGACGTTCTCGGATCTCGAACGCCCGCTTATTCAATAGGCGTCCATCGTCCGGTCGAATAACCCTTGAAGGAATGAAGAAAACGGGGAGAAAAAAATTTCTCGGACGTCGAACGCCGGCGAAATATTGGAAAAAAATTATAAACTATATCCGCTCGGACGTCGAACGCTCTTTCGAGAATTGGCCGTTCGACGTCCGATCCTAAACGAGACGTCTCGGAGAGCATTGGAGAGAGAAACGAGAAAATAAAAAAATAAAGATTTCTCGGACGTCGAACGCCATCGTGAAAATTGGCGTTCAACGTCCGAGGAGAGCAAAACGACGGGAATCGAGCAAATGTCTATCGACAGACGTTCTCGGATCTCGAACGCCCGCTTATTCAATAGGCGTCCAACGTCCGATCGAATAACCCTTGAAGGAATGAAGAAAACGGGGAGAAAAAAATTTCTCGGACGTCGAACGCCGGCGAAATATTGGAAAAAAATTATATACTATATGCGCTCGGACGTCGAACGCTCTTTCGAGAATTGGCCGTTCGACGTCCGATCCTAAACGAGACGTCTCGGAGAGCATTGGAGAGAGAAACGAGAAAATAAAAAAATAAAGATTTCTCGGACGTCGAACGCCATCGTGAAAATTGGCGTTCAACGTCCGAGGAGAGCAAAACGACGGTTATCGAGCAAATGTCTATCGACAGACGTTCTCGGATCTCGAACGCCCGCTTATTCAATAGGCGTCCAACGTCCGATCGAATAACCCTTGAAGGAATGAAGAAAACGGGGAGAAAAAAATTTCTCGGACGTCGAACGCCGGCGAAATATTGGAAAAAAATTATATACTATATGCGCTCGGACGTCGAACGCTCTTTCGAGAATTGGCCGTTCGACGTCCGATCCTAAACGAGTCGTCTCGGAGAGCATTGGAGAGAGAAACGAGAAAATAAAAAAATAAAGATTTCTCGGACGTCGAACGCCATCGTGAAAATTGGCGTTCAACGTCCGAGGAGAGCAAAACGACGGGAATCGAGCAAATGTCTATCGACAGACGTTCTCGGATCTCGAACGCCCGCTTATTCAATAGGCGTCCAACGTCCGGTCGAATAACCCTTGAAGGAATGAAGAAAACGGGGAGAAAAAAATTTCTCGGACGTCGAACGCCGGCGAAATATTGGAAAAAAATTATATACTATATGCGCTCGGACGTCGAACGCTCTTTCGAGAATTGGCCGTTCGACGTCCGATCCTAAACGAGTCGTCTCGGAGAGCATTGGAGAGAGAAACGAGAAAATAAAAAAATAAAGATTTCTCGGACGTCGAACGCCATCGTGAAAATTGGCGTTCAACGTCCGAGGAGAGCAAAACGACGGCAATCGAGCAAATGTCTATCGACAGACGTTCTCGGATCTCGAACGCCCGCTTATTCAATAGGCGTCCAACGTCCGATCGAATAACCCTTGAAGGAATGAAGAAAACGGGGAGAAAAAAATTTCTCGGACGTCGAACGCCGGCGAAATATTGGAAAAAAATTATATACTATATGCGCTCGGACGTCGAACGCTCTTTCGAGAATTGGCCGTTCGACGTCCGATCCTAAACGAGTCGTCTCGGAGAGCATTGGAGAGAGAAACGAGAAAATAAAAAAATAAAGATTTCTCGGACGTCGAACGCCATCGTGAAAATTGGCGTTCAACGTCCGAGGAGAGCAAAACGACGGGAATCGAGCAAATGTCTATCGACAGACGTTCTCGGATCTCGAACGCCCGCTTATTCAATAGGCGTCCATCGTCCGGTCGAATAACCCTTGAAGGAATGAAGAAAACGGGGAGAAAAAAATTTCTCGGACGTCGAACGCCGGCGAAATATTGGAAAAAAATTATAAACTATATGCGCTCGGACGTCGAACGCTCTTTCGAGAATTGGCCGTTCGACGTCCGATCCTAAACGAGACGTCTCGGAGAGCATTGGAGAGAGAAACGAGAAAATAAAAAAATAAAGATTTCTCGGACGTCGAACGCCATCGTGAAAATTGGCGTTCAACGTCCGAGGAGAGCAAAACGACGGCAATCGAGCAAATGTCTATCGACAGACGTTCTCGGATCTCGAACGCCCGCTTATTCAATAGGCGTCCAACGTCCGATCGAATAACCCTTGAAGGAATGAAGAAAACGGGGAGAAAAAAATTTCTCGGACGTCGAACGCCGGCGAAATATTGGAAAAAAATTATATACTATATGCGCTCGGACGTCGAACGCTCTTTCGAGAATTGGCCGTTCGACGTCCGATCCTAAACGAGTCGTCTCGGAGAGCATTGGAGAGAGAAACGAGAAAATAAAAAAATAAAGATTTCTCGGACGTCGAACGCCATCGTGAAAATTGGCGTTCAACGTCCGAGGAGAGCAAAACGACGGGAATCGAGCAAATGTCTATCGACAGACGTTCTCGGATCTCGAACGCCCGCTTATTCAATAGGCGTCCATCGTCCGGTCGAATAACCCTTGAAGGAATGAAGAAAACGGGGAGAAAAAAATTTCTCGGACGTCGAACGCCGGCGAAATATTGGAAAAAAATTATAAACTATATCCGCTCGGACGTCGAACGCTCTTTCGAGAATTGGCCGTTCGACGTCCGATCCTAAACGAGACGTCTCGGAGAGCATTGGAGAGAGAAACGAGAAAATAAAAAAATAAAGATTTCTCGGACGTCGAACGCCATCGTGAAAATTGGCGTTCAACGTCCGAGGAGAGCAAAACGACGGCAATCGAGCAAATGTCTATCGACAGACGTTCTCGGATCTCGAACGCCCGCTTATTCAATAGGCGTCCAACGTCCGATCGAATAACCCTTGAAGGAATGAAGAAAACGGGGAGAAAAAAATTTCTCGGACGTCGAACGCCGGCGAAATATTGGAAAAAAATTATATACTATATGCGCTCGGACGTCGAACGCTCTTTCGAGAATTGGCCGTTCGACGTCCGATCCTAAACGAGTCGTCTCGGAGAGCATTGGAGAGAGAAACGAGAAAATAAAAAAATAAAGATTTCTCGGACGTCGAACGCCATCGTGAAAATTGGCGTTCAACGTCCGAGGAGAGCAAAACGACGGGAATCGAGCAAATGTCTATCGACAGACGTTCTCGGATCTCGAACGCCCGCTTATTCAATAGGCGTCCATCGTCCGGTCGAATAACCCTTGAAGGAATGAAGAAAACGGGGAGAAAAAAATTTCTCGGACGTCGAACGCCGGCGAAATATTGGAAAAAAATTATAAACTATATCCGCTCGGACGTCGAACGCTCTTTCGAGAATTGGCCGTTCGACGTCCGATCCTAAACGAGACGTCTCGGAGAGCATTGGAGAGAGAAACGAGAAAATAAAAAAATAAAGATTTCTCGGACGTCGAACGCCATCGTGAAAATTGGCGTTCAACGTCCGAGGAGAGCAAAACGACGGCAATCGAGCAAATGTCTATCGACAGACGTTCTCGGATCTCGAACGCCCGCTTATTCAATAGGCGTCCAACGTCCGA
>JARBWI010000306.1:12500-15000 GCA_037576405.1 Campoplex capitator
GTGTTGAAGTCATTATGTTTTTTATTTTATATAATAACAAGACACACACCCATTGGGCGAAAGGGAATCCGGTTCCTATTCCGGAACCCGGCAGCGGAACCGTATACAATTCGGGCCCTCGTAAGAGAGTTCGTCGGGGTAACCCAAAATGACCTGGAGACGCCGTCGGGAGATCCGGGAAGAGTTTTCTTTTCTGTATAAGCGTTCGAGTTCCCTGGAAACCTCTAGCAGGGAGATAGGGTTTGGAACGCGAAGAGCACCGCAGTTGCGGCGGTGTCCGGATCTTCCCCTCGGACCTTGAAAATCCAGGAGAGGGCCACGTGGAGGTGTCGCGCCGGTTCGTACCCATATCCGCAGCAGGTCTCCAAGGTAAAGAGCCTCTAGTCGATAGACTAATGTAGGTAAGGGAAGTCGGCAAATTGGATCCGTAACTTCGGAATAAGGATTGGCTCTGAGGAGCGGGGCGCGTCGGGCTTGTTAGGGAAGCGGGTTTGGCTAACGTGCCGGGCCTGGGCGAGGTGAAGGCGGGTTACCTTTCGCAAGTTTGCGTAGCCTGTTGGATCCGAGCTCGGTCCCGTGCCTTGGCCTCCCGCGGATCTTCCTTGCTGCGAGGCTTCCTTGGCGGCTCACGCCGTCTTGGTCGTCCTCTTCGGCCGCCATTCAACGCTCAGCTCAGAACTGGCACGGACTAGGGGAATCCGACTGTCTAATTAAAACAAAGCATTGCGATGGCCCTCGCGGGTGTTGACGCAATGTGATTTCTGCCCAGTGCTCTGAATGTCAACGTGAAGAAATTCAAGCAAGCGCGGGTAAACGGCGGGAGTAACTATGACTCTCTTAAGATTTGGTCAGACGGTGCACGTCTAGATGGGTCTTCGGGCCTTGAAACGTGTAATTGGTTTGACTGTCTTATCTGAGTCTTAGTTTAGCAAGCAAGGTCCTCTCACTTTGTATATTTATATGCAATAAAGGGTCCAGCCATTAGTAACTCTTCCCTCATGGAAGAGCCAAGCTAACACTTGCCGCTGCGTGCCTGAGTCCATATGGGTTACCAGCCCGGGCGAAGGTCAAACAGTTGGTGCAAATCGAACACGCAAAGCCTCGGATGGATGGACGGGCCCGGCCCTACCATCATCAACCGGCGAGCCCTCTGGCTCAACCGGCCCAACTGATGGCGAGATTGAGACTGCTGGCTCTGCGCCAAACCTCGAACGAGCGTCGTATCCGTGTCTGTATGCCGGCTGTGATCGGCTATTCCAAACCGCCCGCGGGCGGGGAGTACATCACCAGCGAGGGCACAAGGACTGGTACGACGCCCAGCAGAATGTGCAAGCAATAAAGGCACGTTGGTCTGAAGAAGAGTCATTGCTTCTGGCGAGACGGGAGGCGCAACTTTCGAACGAGGGGGAGAAATTCCTCAATGTTGCGCTCTGCCAAGTCTTTCCTGCTAGAACTCTTGAGTCGATTAAAGGGCAAAGGCGAAAGGTTTCTCACAAAAACCTCGTCCTTCAGATGGCTGCGGAATACCGGAATCAGGCGGTTCGCGAGGACATGCTACCCGAGGAGGCGAATCCACATGTGGATGGTCCAATTCGGGAAAGCGATCCCCCGGATGCTCAGCTTGAGGAAGGTATCCCACTTGATAACACCGAGGAAGATCTGAGAATTATTCTCAACTTCCTGTGCAGCCTGAAACCCCTTAAGACGAAAGATTATAGCGCGGAACTTCTCGAGAACATGGTGAGTTCGCTCAAGAGAGGCTCCAGGGAAGGACTTCTGGAGGAAGTCACCATCTACCTCCTAACTGTCTTTCCGCACAATCACAAACACTATCGAACATCCAATGCTCCACGCAGAGACCCTGGACCGGGAGAACTCAGACGATCCGCGCGTTCCGTCAAAAAGAATGCCAGGCGACTTGAGTATGCACGTGTCCAGAGCCTCTGGAAGCGTAACCCTTGTAGGTGTCTCCGGACACTTCTCAAGGATAGAGCTACGACCAGTACACCTCCCAGCGAGGTCATGATTCCGTTTTGGACGCGAATCATGACTGATGGGAGTGGAACGTCACCTTGTGTGCGTGACAAACGGAAAGTCAGGGCAGATCTCTGGGCTCCCATTACAAGTGACGAGATTGAAAAAGCAATGCCTGAACTGAGCACGTCACCGGGTCCGGATGGTGTGACGGTCAGGCAGCTACGAGCTGTGCCAGTTGGTATCCTCTTGAGGGTATTCAACTTACTGATGATCTGTGGCAAACTGCCGAGACACCTCCTGGAATCTAAAACCACCTTGATTCCGAAAAAGGATGGTGCGGACTCCCCTGGGGATTTCCGACCAATTACAGTATCATCAGTTATCACTCGTACGTTTCACAAGATCTTTGCGACTAGAATCTCTCACGTAGTGGAGCTTGACGAGAGACAAAGAGCATTTAGGCCGGTCGACGGATGCTCGGAGAATGTCTTTCTTCTCGACATGATACTTCGGTATCATAGAC
>JARBWI010000306.1:20000-27500 GCA_037576405.1 Campoplex capitator
GAATCGAGCAAATGTCTATCGACAGACGTTCTCGGATCTCGAACGCCCGCTTATTCAATAGGCGTCCATCGTCCGGTCGAATAACCCTTGAAGGAATGAAGAAAACGGGGAGAAAAAAATTTCTCGGACGTCGAACGCCGGCGAAATATTGGAAAAAAATTATAAACTATATGCGCTCGGACGTCGAACGCTCTTTCGAGAATTGGCCGTTCGACGTCCGATCCTAAACGAGACGTCTCGGAGAGCATTGGAGAGAGAAACGAGAAAATAAAAAAATAAAGATTTCTCGGACGTCGAACGCCATCGTGAAAATTGGCGTTCAACGTCCGAGGAGAGCAAAACGACGGTTATCGAGCAAATGTCTATCGACAGACGTTCTCGGATCTCGAACGCCCGCTTATTCAATAGGCGTCCAACGTCCGATCGAATAACCCTTGAAGGAATGAAGAAAACGGGGAGAAAAAAATTTCTCGGACGTCGAACGCCGGCGAAATATTGGAAAAAAATTATAAACTATATCCGCTCGGACGTCGAACGCTCTTTCGAGAATTGGCCGTTCGACGTCCGATCCTAAACGAGACGTCTCGGAGAGCATTGGAGAGAGAAACGAGAAAATAAAAAAATAAAGATTTCTCGGACGTCGAACGCCATCGTGAAAATTGGCGTTCAACGTCCGAGGAGAGCAAAACGACGGGAATCGAGCAAATGTCTATCGACAGACGTTCTCGGATCTCGAACGCCCGCTTATTCAATAGGCGTCCATCGTCCGGTCGAATAACCCTTGAAGGAATGAAGAAAACGGGGAGAAAAAAATTTCTCGGACGTCGAACGCCGGCGAAATATTGGAAAAAAATTATAAACTATATCCGCTCGGACGTCGAACGCTCTTTCGAGAATTGGCCGTTCGACGTCCGATCCTAAACGAGACGTCTCGGAGAGCATTGGAGAGAGAAACGAGAAAATAAAAAAATAAAGATTTCTCGGACGTCGAACGCCATCGTGAAAATTGGCGTTCAACGTCCGAGGAGAGCAAAACGACGGTTATCGAGCAAATGTCTATCGACAGACGTTCTCGGATCTCGAACGCCCGCTTATTCAATAGGCGTCCAACGTCCGATCGAATAACCCTTGAAGGAATGAAGAAAACGGGGAGAAAAAAATTTCTCGGACGTCGAACGCCGGCGAAATATTGGAAAAAAATTATATACTATATGCGCTCGGACGTCGAACGCTCTTTCGAGAATTGGCCGTTCGACGTCCGATCCTAAACGAGACGTCTCGGAGAGCATTGGAGAGAGAAACGAGAAAATAAAAAAATAAAGATTTCTCGGACGTCGAACGCCATCGTGAAAATTGGCGTTCAACGTCCGAGGAGAGCAAAACGACGGCAATCGAGCAAATGTCTATCGACAGACGTTCTCGGATCTCGAACGCCCGCTTATTCAATAGGCGTCCAACGTCCGATCGAATAACCCT
Organism: Campoplex capitator; assembly: GCA_037576405.1. Lineage (NCBI taxonomy): Eukaryota > Metazoa > Arthropoda > Insecta > Hymenoptera > Ichneumonidae > Campoplex > Campoplex capitator. The sequence goes on from JARBWI010000306.1 coordinate 21,477, forward strand.
TGAAGGAATGAAGAAAACGGGGAGAAAAAAATTTCTCGGACGTCGAACGCCGGCGAAATATTGGAAAAAAATTATAAACTATATCCGCTCGGACGTCGAACGCTCTTTCGAGAATTGGCCGTTCGACGTCCGATCCTAAACGAGACGTCTCGGAGAGCATTGGAGAGAGAAACGAGAAAATAAAAAAATAAAGATTTCTCGGACGTCGAACGCCATCGTGAAAATTGGCGTTCAACGTCCGAGGAGAGCAAAACGACGGGAATCGAGCAAATGTCTATCGACAGACGTTCTCGGATCTCGAACGCCCGCTTATTCAATAGGCGTCCATCGTCCGGTCGAATAACCCTTGAAGGAATGAAGAAAACGGGGAGAAAAAAATTTCTCGGACGTCGAACGCCGGCGAAATATTGGAAAAAAATTATAAACTATATCCGCTCGGACGTCGAACGCTCTTTCGAGAATTGGCCGTTCGACGTCCGATCCTAAACGAGACGTCTCGGAGAGCATTGGAGAGAGAAACGAGAAAATAAAAAAATAAAGATTTCTCGGACGTCGAACGCCATCGTGAAAATTGGCGTTCAACGTCCGAGGAGAGCAAAACGACGGTTATCGAGCAAATGTCTATCGACAGACGTTCTCGGATCTCGAACGCCCGCTTATTCAATAGGCGTCCAACGTCCGATCGAATAACCCTTGAAGGAATGAAGAAAACGGGGAGAAAAAAATTTCTCGGACGTCGAACGCCGGCGAAATATTGGAAAAAAATTATATACTATATGCGCTCGGACGTCGAACGCTCTTTCGAGAATTGGCCGTTCGACGTCCGATCCTAAACGAGTCGTCTCGGAGAGCATTGGAGAGAGAAACGAGAAAATAAAAAAATAAAGATTTCTCGGACGTCGAACGCCATCGTGAAAATTGGCGTTCAACGTCCGAGGAGAGCAAAACGACGGGAATCGAGCAAATGTCTATCGACAGACGTTCTCGGATCTCGAACGCCCGCTTATTCAATAGGCGTCCATCGTCCGGTCGAATAACCCTTGAAGGAATGAAGAAAACGGGGAGAAAAAAATTTCTCGGACGTCGAACGCCGGCGAAATATTGGAAAAAAATTATAAACTATATCCGCTCGGACGTCGAACGCTCTTTCGAGAATTGGCCGTTCGACGTCCGATCCTAAACGAGACGTCTCGGAGAGCATTGGAGAGAGAAACGAGAAAATAAAAAAATAAAGATTTCTCGGACGTCGAACGCCATCGTGAAAATTGGCGTTCAACGTCCGAGGAGAGCAAAACGACGGTTATCGAGCAAATGTCTATCGACAGACGTTCTCGGATCTCGAACGCCCGCTTATTCAATAGGCGTCCAACGTCCGATCGAATAACCCTTGAAGGAATGAAGAAAACGGGGAGAAAAAAATTTCTCGGACGTCGAACGCCGGCGAAATATTGGAAAAAAATTATATACTATATGCGCTCGGACGTCGAACGCTCTTTCGAGAATTGGCCGTTCGACGTCCGATCCTAAACGAGTCGTCTCGGAGAGCATTGGAGAGAGAAACGAGAAAATAAAAAAATAAAGATTTCTCGGACGTCGAACGCCATCGTGAAAATTGGCGTTCAACGTCCGAGGAGAGCAAAACGACGGGAATCGAGCAAATGTCTATCGACAGACGTTCTCGGATCTCGAACGCCCGCTTATTCAATAGGCGTCCATCGTCCGGTCGAATAACCCTTGAAGGAATGAAGAAAACGGGGAGAAAAAAATTTCTCGGACGTCGAACGCCGGCGAAATATTGGAAAAAAATTATAAACTATATCCGCTCGGACGTCGAACGCTCTTTCGAGAATTGGCCGTTCGACGTCCGATCCTAAACGAGACGTCTCGGAGAGCATTGGAGAGAGAAACGAGAAAATAAAAAAATAAAGATTTCTCGGACGTCGAACGCCATCGTGAAAATTGGCGTTCAACGTCCGAGGAGAGCAAAACGACGGTTATCGAGCAAATGTCTATCGACAGACGTTCTCGGATCTCGAACGCCCGCTTATTCAATAGGCGTCCAACGTCCGATCGAATAACCCTTGAAGGAATGAAGAAAACGGGGAGAAAAAAATTTCTCGGACGTCGAACGCCGGCGAAATATTGGAAAAAAATTATATACTATATGCGCTCGGACGTCGAACGCTCTTTCGAGAATTGGCCGTTCGACGTCCGATCCTAAACGAGTCGTCTCGGAGAGCATTGGAGAGAGAAACGAGAAAATAAAAAAATAAAGATTTCTCGGACGTCGAACGCCATCGTGAAAATTGGCGTTCAACGTCCGAGGAGAGCAAAACGACGGGAATCGAGCAAATGTCTATCGACAGACGTTCTCGGATCTCGAACGCCCGCTTATTCAATAGGCGTCCATCGTCCGGTCGAATAACCCTTGAAGGAATGAAGAAAACGGGGAGAAAAAAATTTCTCGGACGTCGAACGCCGGCGAAATATTGGAAAAAAATTATAAACTATATCCGCTCGGACGTCGAACGCTCTTTCGAGAATTGGCCGTTCGACGTCCGATCCTAAACGAGACGTCTCGGAGAGCATTGGAGAGAGAAACGAGAAAATAAAAAAATAAAGATTTCTCGGACGTCGAACGCCATCGTGAAAATTGGCGTTCAACGTCCGAGGAGAGCAAAACGACGGGAATCGAGCAAATGTCTATCGACAGACGTTCTCGGATCTCGAACGCCCGCTTATTCAATAGGCGTCCATCGTCCGGTCGAATAACCCTTGAAGGAATGAAGAAAACGGGGAGAAAAAAATTTCTCGGACGTCGAACGCCGGCGAAATATTGGAAAAAAATTATAAACTATATCCGCTCGGACGTCGAACGCTCTTTCGAGAATTGGCCGTTCGACGTCCGATCCTAAACGAGACGTCTCGGAGAGCATTGGAGAGAGAAACGAGAAAATAAAAAAATAAAGATTTCTCGGACGTCGAACGCCATCGTGAAAATTGGCGTTCAACGTCCGAGGAGAGCAAAACGACGGTTATCGAGCAAATGTCTATCGACAGACGTTCTCGGATCTCGAACGCCCGCTTATTCAATAGGCGTCCAACGTCCGATCGAATAACCCTTGAAGGAATGAAGAAAACGGGGAGAAAAAAATTTCTCGGACGTCGAACGCCGGCGAAATATTGGAAAAAAATTATATACTATATGCGCTCGGACGTCGAACGCTCTTTCGAGAATTGGCCGTTCGACGTCCGATCCTAAACGAGACGTCTCGGAGAGCATTGGAGAGAGAAACGAGAAAATAAAAAAATAAAGATTTCTCGGACGTCGAACGCCATCGTGAAAATTGGCGTTCAACGTCCGAGGAGAGCAAAACGACGGCAATCGAGCAAATGTCTATCGACAGACGTTCTCGGATCTCGAACGCCCGCTTATTCAATAGGCGTCCAACGTCCGATCGAATAACCCTTGAAGGAATGAAGAAAACGGGGAGAAAAAAATTTCTCGGACGTCGAACGCCGGCGAAATATTGGAAAAAAATTATATACTATATGCGCTCGGACGTCGAACGCTCTTTCGAGAATTGGCCGTTCGACGTCCGATCCTAAACGAGTCGTCTCGGAGAGCATTGGAGAGAGAAACGAGAAAATAAAAAAATAAAGATTTCTCGGACGTCGAACGCCATCGTGAAAATTGGCGTTCAACGTCCGAGGAGAGCAAAACGACGGGAATCGAGCAAATGTCTATCGACAGACGTTCTCGGATCTCGAACGCCCGCTTATTCAATAGGCGTCCATCGTCCGGTCGAATAACCCTTGAAGGAATGAAGAAAACGGGGAGAAAAAAATTTCTCGGACGTCGAACGCCGGCGAAATATTGGAAAAAAATTATAAACTATATCCGCTCGGACGTCGAACGCTCTTTCGAGAATTGGCCGTTCGACGTCCGATCCTAAACGAGACGTCTCGGAGAGCATTGGAGAGAGAAACGAGAAAATAAAAAAATAAAGATTTCTCGGACGTCGAACGCCATCGTGAAAATTGGCGTTCAACGTCCGAGGAGAGCAAAACGACGGCAATCGAGCAAATGTCTATCGACAGACGTTCTCGGATCTCGAACGCCCGCTTATTCAATAGGCGTCCAACGTCCGATCGAATAACCCTTGAAGGAATGAAGAAAACGGGGAGAAAAAAATTTCTCGGACGTCGAACGCCGGCGAAATATTGGAAAAAAATTATATACTATATCCGCTCGGACGTCGAACGCTCTTTCGAGAATTGGCCGTTCGACGTCCGATCCTAAACGAGTCGTCTCGGAGAGCATTGGAGAGAGAAACGAGAAAATAAAAAAATAAAGATTTCTCGGACGTCGAACGCCATCGTGAAAATTGGCGTTCAACGTCCGAGGAGAGCAAAACGACGGGAATCGAGCAAATGTCTATCGACAGACGTTCTCGGATCTCGAACGCCCGCTTATTCAATAGGCGTCCATCGTCCGGTCGAATAACCCTTGAAGGAATGAAGAAAACGGGGAGAAAAAAATTTCTCGGACGTCGAACGCCGGCGAAATATTGGAAAAAAATTATAAACTATATCCGCTCGGACGTCGAACGCTCTTTCGAGAATTGGCCGTTCGACGTCCGATCCTAAACGAGACGTCTCGGAGAGCATTGGAGAGAGAAACGAGAAAATAAAAAAATAAAGATTTCTCGGACGTCGAACGCCATCGTGAAAATTGGCGTTCAACGTCCGAGGAGAGCAAAACGACGGTTATCGAGCAAATGTCTATCGACAGACGTTCTCGGATCTCGAACGCCCGCTTATTCAATAGGCGTCCAACGTCCGATCGAATAACCCTCGAAGGAATGATGGGAACGGGGAAAAAAATTCTCGGACGTCGAACGCCCCCTTGAAATTTGGCGTTCAACGTCCGAGAACTCGGAAAAATTTAATATCCGGCAAAAATTTCTTCAGAGCCGGTGAAGACGATGTTGTTGTTTTTTTTTTTTTCCATTTCGTAGAAGCATTTCCCGCGTACTTTTGTATACTTTCGGTGAAGAGAAAAAAAAAAAAAAAAAAAAATACAATTAACAAAAAGTATATTTTCGTCATCAATATTAATAATAATATCTGTAATAACAAGTTGAATTCCGAGCAATGGCGAAAAGCCTCCTCGTGAAATGTTGAAACCGAAAATTTTATGTTTCCCAACTATACCCTCGCGCGCACCATCAGTCGAGCGTCAACTTTTTTCCCCTTTACGGCCGTGCTTAAGACCGTTCGACCGCAGGTCAAGTTGATGCGCTCTCGTACCTATATCAAAGAAAGGTCGTCGTCGTCGTCGACGACGACGAGTACAAAGTAAAATACTTTGTGCGATGTATATTTTATTTTTAAAATATATATCCCTTTCTCGATCTCGAGAACAACATATTTAAATCGCGAAGGCGGCGAACCGTTTTTGAAAAAAAAATCGGGGATCCTCTTCGTTTAATATCGTCCAACGCAGCATGACCACGGGTCGGTGTCTATGACCGAATGGCCCTTGACGTGGTCAACGCCCTAGGCGGTATGTAAAAACGACGTTCGAAACGAACGAAATGTTGAACCGAGCATCGACTCACCCATTACCGGGCGAGAGAAAACACATTACGAAAACGTGTGTCGTTTTTAATAAAAACACACACGAATAGTGCCTTGAAGTGAAAGAAATTTCAAAGACACATCCAGTCGCTCTGCGAATGAATATTCCTAGCGACGAGTTGAGAGAATGTTTGAAAAGAAGCTTAATGCGGGTTATAGCATTTTCAAGAATGATTATGCAATCCGTGAAATCTCGCCGCAAGTCGAGTTTCTAAAAGAAATATTATATAAAATTATGTAAAAGGGTGGTGTGATATCGGTGTAGCGTTCGCGTGCGCCGCACACACTCTGAGAGCTCACGAGAGTTCTCGTCGTATATATTACGTTATACGAAGCTCCCTGGTTGATCCTGCCAGTAGTCATATGCTTGTCTCAAAGATT
>JARBWI010000306.1:30000-33076 GCA_037576405.1 Campoplex capitator
ACGCCGTCATCGGTAGGGTGTGCGTAAGGGGGGATTGTTGTGTTTGCTCTCGTCGTTCGGACTTTCGGCCGTTTTGCTGTCGCGGTCGCGCGTATCGAAAGATCGTTTGCAGACCAGCGACTTCGCGAGTCGCGCCCCCTTGACCCGGGGCGGGCTCGCGAGACCGTCTTGTCGACGACGCTCGAATTTTGAAGAACAAAGATTTACGAATAATGCTGTTTGTTACGCACAAATATGTAATTATATGATGATTACCCTGAACGGTGGATCACTTGGCTCGTGGGTCGATGAAGAACGCAGCTAATTGCGCGTCAACTTGTGAACTGCAGGACACATGAACATCGACATTTCGAACGCACATTGCGGTCCACGGATACAATTCCCGGACCACGCCTGGCTGAGGGTCGTTTACGCATAAAAGTAAGACTGCTCTTGCGATTTTATCGCAGAGCGAACTCATTGGGCGTTCGTCGATCGCCTTTTGTATAGGCGTTTCGGCGTCGCTTGAAATTATGTATTCGTCGGTCACGGAGATCGTGCCCGTACGGGATGGAGAAGTTTTCTCTTTCCCGTCGTCGGTCCGGACCACGAGAGCGCGCGAATCGCAATGTCTCTGTCATATCTGACAAAGAGACGCGTTCGCGCGCGAGACTCTATGAGAGAAAACCGAGCTGTTTTCGGCACTTGAGTTTGAGTCGAGCGTGAGCGCGCAAGAGATGTTCAACGGAAGGTTTTGTGGACATGTTCCCGAACCGTGTTGGTGACGTTGCTCCAACTTTTTTCTGCTCCCGTGCGCAATTCGCCGCCACATTTGACAAGTGAGCGCGAGCGCGCGCGCGTGCGCGCCGTTGCCCGAACGGCCGGTCTATCGAGTCCCCGGAGCTATTCGTTAGTTTTAAAAGGACAGATATGGACCCGGTCGCTTTGGTATTACAAAAAACGGTGAGCGTGTGCGTGTGTGCTCGAGCTGTGGCGCGTTTATGAATTGTTTTTGCACATTTATAATCATTATTAATATTATTATATTAATAATGGGGGGAGACTATGAAAAATTGTGAAATGGAACGCGCGCACCGTTGCACGTGGTTCGGGTGACAATCGAACGCGAAATTTGTCCCTCCGATTCCGATCTCTTTTAGCGCGCTCGCTCTTCCGTAATGTAAAGAAAAACTCTGTACGGTGTCTCGAACGTTCGAAGAAATTTTCACACATAGTTTTGATATATAATCGACGACCTCAGAGCAGGCGAGACTACCCGCTGAATTTAAGCATATTACTAAGCGGAGGAAAAGAAACTAACCAGGATTTCCTTAGTAGCTGCGAGCGAACAGGAAATAGCCCAGCACTGAATCCCGCGGCACTGCCGCTGGGAAATGTAGTGTTCGGGAGGATCCACTTATCCCGGAGCGTATGCTCGAGTCCAAGTCCATCTTGAATGGGGCCAATTACCCGTAGAGGGTGCCAGGCCTGTAGCGACCGAGACGCGTTTCGGGAGGATCTCTCCTTAGAGTCGGGTTGCTTGAGAGTGCAGCTCTAAGTGGGTGGTAAACTCCATCTAAGGCTAAATACGACCACGAGACCGATAGCGAACAAGTACCGTGAGGGAAAGTTGAAAAGAACTTTGAAGAGAGAGTTCAAGAGTACGTGAAACCGTTCAGGGGTAAACCTGAGAAACCCAAAAGTTCGAATGGAGAGATTCATCGTCAGCGATCCTGGCACTTGTGCGGTTCGCGATGTCGGGGACCTCGGTCCCGCGGCACGCGTCCGTATGATTTATTTGCCGGGTGTCGTCGTCGTGCACTTCTCCCCTAGTAGGACGTCGCGACCCGTTGGGTGTCGGTCTACGACTCGGGTGGGAGCCTGTCATGTGTTACGCTTCGCGGCGTCATGTGGCAGACCCCCGGTTGTCTGACCAGCTGCCCGGCGGTATTCGCACGGTATCGAGTCGCAATTTGAACTGCGTCCGGCCCGCCGCAAGCGAGGCCAGTGTTTCCCGGATGTACGGACTTAGCGCCGTCACCGGGCCTGGCCAGCTGTTGGCCGGCGGTGTCCTGGGACTGGCTCTACAAATACCGGTCGGCGACGCTACTGCTTTGGGTACTTTCAGGACCCGTCTTGAAACACGGACCAAGGAGTCTAACATGTGCGCGAGTCATTGGGATCTGTTAAGCCTAAAGGCGCAATGAAAGTGAAGGTAGGCCTTGCGCCAACCGAGGGAGGATGGGCCGCGTCACGATGCGGTCCCGCACTCCCGGGGCGTCTCGTTCTCATTGCGAGAAGAGGCGCACCCAGAGCGTACACGTTGGGACCCGAAAGATGGTGAACTATGCCTGGTCAGGACGAAGTCAGGGGAAACCCTGATGGAGGTCCGTAGCGATTCTGACGTGCAAATCGATCGTCGGAACTGGGTATAGGGGCGAAAGACTAATCGAACCATCTAGTAGCTGGTTCCCTCCGAAGTTTCCCTCAGGATAGCTGGCACTCGCGTGTTCTAAGAACTTATGCGAGTCTCATCTGGTAAAGCGAATGATTAGAGGCCTTGGGGCCGAAACGACCTCAACCTATTCTCAAACTTTAAATGGGTGAGATCTCTGGCTTGCTTGAACTGTGAAGCCACGAGATTTCGGATCAGAGTGCCAAGTGGGCCAATTTTGGTAAGCAGAACTGGCGCTGTGGGATGAACCAAACGCAGAGTTAAGGCGCCTAAGTCGACGCTTATGGGATACCATGAAAGGCGTTGGTTGCTTAGGACAGCAGGACGGTGGCCATGGAAGTCGGAATCCGCTAAGGAGTGTGTAACAACTCACCTGCCGAAGCAACTAGCCCTGAAAATGGATGGCGCTGAAGCGTCGGGCCTATACTCTGCCGTCAGTGGCAAGTGAGGCGGTAGACTTTGTTCTCAGAGTCACCGTCATGAAGCCCTGACGAGTAGGAGGGTCGCGGCGGTGTGCGCAGAAGGGTCTGGGCGTGAGCCTGCCTGGAGCCGCCGTCGGTGCAGATCTTGGTGGTAGTAGCAAATACTCCAGCGAGGCCCTGGAGGACTGACGTGGAGAAGGGTTTCGTGTGAACAGCCGTT
>JARBWI010000308.1:0-15746 GCA_037576405.1 Campoplex capitator
CAATGAAGAAGATTTAGATTCTGAAGAGCGGGAAAAGTTTGTTCAGTGGAGGCAGAAACAGAAGGAAAATGCGCAAATAGTAAAGAGCATGATCAATCTGAAGCAGGAATATGAGAATCTGAAGAGGGCAGAATTGAATGCTTTTCCGGAGCAGATTGGTTCTGAAACTAAAATGAACGGCAATGGAATAGTTTCTGCTTTTGATGAAACTAATTTCAAAAACACTGTGCCTGTGGAGCAAAACTTTGATTATTTTACAAAAAAACCTTTTTCAGATTTAGATACGAAAGGCCCTGAAGTCAAGTCAGGTATACCACAAATTAATATGGGTACACAGCATATTGGGCCAGATGTTGGAGAAATAATCCCAAATCATTCTGTTGCCATACCTCAGAAAAGTGAAGATCAAGAAACTAAGGAACTTGCTTCAAACCCTTTTAATACTTCACCAAAGGAAGATAATGACCGTTTCAAGCCAACGTCTATCTTTAGTCTTGTTGATAGTCTGCCACAAAAGGATGGCAATGTGTTTAAGCCCATGCAGCTAAAATCTGTTGCAAGCCCATTTTCTGCTCAAAATACTATCACAAATCCTTTTTCAGATCTTTCAAAGAAAAAGGATGATGAAATTAAACTTTCATCAGAGATGAATCTTTTTAATCCTTCAGTCCTGAATGACAAAGAACAGCTTCAATCTGCAGAGCCTAAAAAGTCTTTTCTTTCTCAAACTTCTGATAATATCAAAAATCCGTTTGCCTTTGCAGCTCATGACAACAAAACACTATTTAACCCTTTCCAAAGAGATAGACAAAGTTCTGAAGCCAAGAATCCGTTTGCCATTAAGCCGCCCAGCAATTTAGAGTCTAGCTTGGTCAAGCCTGAATTAAATACTGATTCGTCTGCTAACGCCAAGGCATTCGGCAGCTTAAATTCAGGTAGTTTTATCAGCAATCCATTTTCTTCGCAATTCAAAGAGACGGGACAGGACAAGAATCTTTCATTAGACAATGCCAAAAATCCGTTTAACACACTTTTCCCTCCAAACATGCAAAATTCTGCAACTCCGGGGCCATCTCTTATTTCGCCCAAAATTGATAACAAATCTGACACAGAAAATCCGTTTTCAAGTATGGCTTCAGCAGCAAATAAGCCATTTTCTGCCAGTATGCCAGCCCAAAATACTTTGTTTTTTGGGACACAACAGCAGAATGCTCCATCTGATCCAGGTCTAAACCCATTTTCCAGCTTGTCCAATAAGATTACTCCATTTTCAAATGTCAATCCAGCTGAATCTCTGCTGAAAAACCCTTTTTCAACCAACAATATTTTTCAAAGTGATCCGAACCAGACTGATTTTCTATCGAACAACGACGCCACAGATGACGGTTTCAGAAGAAAGCGGGCTTATAGAAAAAAGTAAATGAGATTTATTAGACTTTTTTACCGGTGATATTCTCAATAACAATTGTAAGCTTTTATTATGGCTTTATCAGCCAGCTGATGTTCAAATACATTTTAGTAAAAGTTTTATATTTGCCTTGTAAAAGTGGTACATTCACCAGACCAAAGTCTAAAGAATGTACTAGAAACCCTATTAAATGGAGTAGAAAGCTATAAAACCTGATATTGAAAAAACAAAAATAAAATTATTTTATTCATAAGACGAGAACTGACCATCTACTGCAAAATGTGACTTTAAATGAGGATTTGTGATAAGAAGAGGAACAGAAAACTCTTTGCCGTCCAAAATTACAGTCAAAGTGTAGCTGACTTCAAAAACAAATGTTTTTAGAGAAAAATCTGTGGCTGTAAACTCAAAAAGCTTCTCGATGCAATTGTCTGAGTCAAAGAATACATAATACACACTTTCCATGTCCATCAAAACATCATCTTCAAGAAAGTTCTTTGAAATGATAATTTTGGTATTCTTGATGTTTTTCAGATATTTCAGGTGTAAATTGCCATTTTGGGACATAAAAGAAGGATAGATCAGTGTTGCTATTTTTTCTGACTCATTTGTTATTGTTATTTGGGTCTCGGGCGCACTTATTTGAAGGATGTTTGGATGGGAAAAGTCTGGACACTTGAGCTTTTCCTGAAGAGGCTGGAACTCTTGGAAAAGCGTAGAGTCAACACTTTCTTCTTCTTTTAACAGACCTGCTAAAATAGCGCTTTCAGAGTTGGCTATTTCTGAAATTTGAGGTGTAGAGACATCTTCTTTGTTGTTTAGAGTAAAAAGCATTATTTTATCAATGATCTGATCTTCTTTTGAAGACTGCTCGGCACTTTCAGCTTTCTCATCACTGCTTTTATTTAGCTCAGGAGTTTTTAATATGATTTCCTGAGTTTGCAAAGTGTTGTTTTTGCTCGTGGACTCACTCTCAAGCTCTTCTTCCAGAAGATTCTCAATTTCTTGATTGAGATGAGTGTGATTTCCCTGCTTCGGAGATGAGTATGGAGACTCTTCACCTGAGAGATCAATATTTGAAGAGCTCTGGCTGATGATGTTTTGACCAGATTTAATGAAAGGCGTTTCTTCTTTTTCTTCTTTTTTATCTGCAATATTAATTTTACTGCTTTTCTTCATTTTTCTTTTTCGGGCTTATCATTCAGTTTCCTTAACACCATCTCACATGCAGTCTTCTTAGCTTCCAAGTACTCTGTTTTGTCAACCAGACTGAACGACAGCTCTATCGGGCTTGGATACTGAAAATCTGCAAAATTATTGTTTCGTATTTCAATTTGGAAACTAAATGGATTCTTCATCTGCTTGAAAATCATCGTGCATTCACAAGTATAGTAGACCTTATAGTGTTTGGAGGAAAAAGAGGGAATAATGTTCTTGGGGACTTTGAATGACACTTCGTCTAGGATGAAGCTTTCTTTGCTCGTAAGATGCTGCACCTTTATCTTGTTCGTCTCAATAAACCCACTTATTTTAAATCCGTATCCAAATATATCCTTGGACTCATTCTCAAATTTTATAGTGCAAATGCTTCCACCGTAGGCGTTCTTTACAAATATTTTCATCTTCCTGGGCTTTGTTTTATGCTGAAATAGAATTTTTTATAAAATCTCAAGTATTTAAATAAGTTCTAAGTGCATCTTTTACAAAAAGTTAAGTATTTGAATAGATATTTTATATATGCTCAGTCTGATATTGTAACAGATGATTATCAAATACTCTTATATTGCTTTTAGTTTTGCATGTAAACTTTGCCTGAGTGAAATATTCAATCTAATATTTTATTCAAGCTAGAATTTCAGGTTATCCACAGAATTGTGTTTTGATATTAGTCGCAGAATTCATTTCTATTGATCAGATCATTTCATTATGAAACATGCAATTTATTTTGATCATTGATCGCATATAGAGATGTTCATGACAATCTGGAAGCCCATCGTAAAATCAAGGGCACAGAAGTTCAATTTTCTTTTAAATGGAATCAGTCTTTCTAAAGAGGTCTCTTTTGAGTATGACTCGATAAAAAAGCATTTTAACAAGATCTACGAACTGATGGAGAACAAATTGGACGAAAAGAATTCAGTTTTGATCATGAAAGAAATGCTGGGATTTTACCAGCTGTCGGAGAATCTCATGAAAACCTGCTCAACGAGATTTTAGAGACAATTTTGACAGGTTCATTATACAGAAAATGGCGATTTTTGAAATCATGAACAAGCTTCTGAAGCTTTTTATTTCTTTTGATCTTATCAAAATTAAAGCTCCGGATGTCTTCGACATGTACTCAAAGCACAAGATTCTGGAGTTAGAAGCCCTACTAGACCTTGTTACAGATCAAGAGGACGACAGAATTACTATTCTGGGAATGATTTGTCTTCCAATGGGACGGATGTTCTTGTCAATGTTCTCATCGAATAAATTTGACATAAAAAATGCAGACTTTTTGAGCAAAAAATCAAAAATACATCTGAATTCATCAAGACAAAAGAAGCTGTGTTTTTATGGGTTCTTGGCCTACAAATACAAGTTTAAATACCTAGCTTTGTATATTGAATGCATATTTAAAAAAACTGTTCAATGAAAACCTATCTGAGGAAGATATCAACTCCAACAAGCATCTGTCTGAATACTTCGAGCTTTTAGAGAACCATCTGTAAATCTAGTTTATAGCATTGCCTTGTCATATCAGCAAAAGTATTTTGGTTGCTTTTGCCTCGAAAATTAAAAATGCATTGTTTTTATTAAATTAGGAAATAATTTTGATTTTTTGTAAGACTAAGTTTTAATTTTCAGGTTACATCTCAAATTCGTATTCTTATTTCAGCAAAGAAGTACAGAGTCATTCTAAATTAGGAATCTCAAAACTTTTACTCATCATATTGAAGAATAACATTATTACAGACGTTGCCTGATTCAAATTAGAAACAACCATCTTTAGTTTCAAAGACAAACACAAAAACTCCGGTAAAAGAATTTATTAAGACCTAAGTCTTGCATCAATAATTTCTTTGAGATTCATTATTGTATTTTTTTCTGTCTTATTCATTATGTTGAGCTCTCTCAAAATAATTCTGGCATCATCATTGTTTACAACATAGAAATCGTTTTTGTCCATCAAAATAATCGACCCATCCACAAATAGCAGAATGTAATTCAGGTACTTGCCAATATTGGCCTTCAGAGGGTTCCTGGTGTTCTTTAAAGACAACTCCCGCAATTCAGAACTTAATTTATCGATTTCCGCTCTAGCCTCTTCACCGCCTTTTTTCTTCAAAACATGGAGCTGATCGGCTTTGGTTTTCTCCAGTCTAATCTGATTTTGATTTGCAACAATAAACTCCCGCAACGACTCTGTGTAATACGACAGATCGATTAGAAAGCATATAAATTCAATCCTGTTATCATCCTTTTTAGCAAAGTCCAAAAACCTCAGAGGTTTCTCAGAATCAAAATACAAGCCTAAATTCTGGATAAAAATTCTTGCCTGTGCCTTCCAATTCTCCATATCAAATGCAGCCCTCTTTTTAATTTGCTGTCCGGAATTTTCGCTTTCAAATTCAGATAGCTCAGTAATATGGAGTGAAATATCATTCAAGAACCTGTTACCCAGGGACTTTATGTCTTTTTCAATGATCTCAATCAGCACACGATGGACATTATATGCTATATCGCTTGAATAGTCAGGGTCTCTGAGCGCATTGAACAGTTCTTTGAAAGAAAACCTGCTAATTTTAAGGTTGTCACTAAATGTGTTAAAGTAGATAAAAATTTTCATGGTGTTTTTTTATGCTTTCTCCCTCGAGCCCAGGAACAATGTATCTCTTCAGAGTCTTGATATCAAGTCTTGGCTTCTTGACTTCCTTCTGTTCAGGTGTTTTTATACTCTTCTCTTTCACTGGATTCCTGCCGTGCCCTTGAAATATTTTAGGAATGATGAATTGTGGAGGCTCCTTATGTCTCAAGGGCATTCCCGCAGGCCTGAAACGTTTCATAAACTGGCTGCATTGCTGGCTTGCTTCCAAAATTAGGCTGGTTTATTTTTTCAAATACATTTTCAATCGCTATTCTTCCAAACGGTGTTACTGTTGTTATAGAATCTAAAAACTGGCAAACATCATCAAATCCAATCTTGTATTTCCTAACAATCTCATCCGCAGGAACTTCGTGCTCCTTGCCATCCGAGGCAACTATCTTATATACACTTTTCGAGCATCTGCTAATTTTTCCACTAATATTTTTTGAAGGTACTAAAACACTCTCATTTAGCAAAAATCTATTTGTTAATGAATTCATTATAATATCAGCAATTTTGGGAATCTCAACTTCATTGTTCTGTAAAAAAGACTTGACAATAAATCTCTTTATTATATTAGTCTCAATCATTTGAGGGGTATTATAAACATTCGAATATACTCAAAACAGAAAAACAAGATTTATTCCATATTAGAGTGCAATCAAATTGATATTGAATCTTGTTTTGCTGTCTCAAGCCTGCAAAAGTTTAAAAATACGCTTACATTTGTTTTTCTTTTTTCTAAAATTTCAAAACTGAAAAAATTTAGATTTAAATGAATTGCAAGAAAATTTTAGCCACAAAACTTGTTTAGACTCGTTAGCAGCTAGAAAGTAGGAATGCTGACCTTCTTGCAGCATTAAATTCTTAATTTCTGTAAAAGCTGATTATTTTTCAATCAACTTTTTTACATTTTTCTACAGGTTCTAACAAAAATCATAAAACCTTAAAACAAAATATGCTTTGACAGCTTAATTACAAAGGGTTCATTGCCTGAGCTGTAAAAGCTCTATGTAAATTAGTTTGTTTCGGTCAAAATATATAATTTTTTTTGAAAACAGCAAATTAGCTATAGCAAAATATCCAAATTAGGCTGCAATCTTCTTTTTCTTTACTAAAACAAATTCTGACTTTTAAATTATTCAAAATTATTTCTTCAAATTTTTAAGTTTGTTTGTGCTAAACAAAGAACCAACTGTTTGCATTTAAGCCTGCTGGAATCACCATTACATTGATCAACCAAAGGTTCCTATTATGTTTGTCATCTCTTTTGTGATTGAACTTTCTATTCGTTAAAATTTTAAATTTAAATTACTCTTATTGATTAGCTTGCATTTTAAATTTTTTATACAAATTTTTATACTTTGAAGGTTTTCATAAGGCGGAAGAGCAAGAAAGGAAATGAAAATAATGCATAAAGCTTTTTAGTCAAAGTTGGTGCATTCACAGCTTGTCATTTTGAACGAATAATGATCGAATGGCTTATGATAAATTTTTTTCTGCTTAGATAAAAGAAGAAATTCTGCTGATAATCAGAAAAAGCATAAAACAATGTCCAAACTCAAGAAAGCCAATCCAGCTGCATGTTTAGTATTTCAAAGCAGAATAACAAAAAATGAGCTTTTTAATTGTAGAATTAGACTCAATTAGGCTTATCCATTTTAAAATAATGACTATGCTCGTATTCATGATCAAAAGTAAATGCAAATCTTTTATAAAACTCTTGAGCCCTGATATTTGGCTTATGCACAAATAGAATCAAATGCTGGCCTGGCTGATCTTTAATTATTTCTGACATTAAGGCAGTTCCCAGCCTCTGTGATCTATAGTCAGCGTCTACATGTATTTCGTATATAAAACTCAGTTCTTTTTCTACTCTATACATTGTAAATGCGATAATTCTGTCTTCCTCTTTGATAATAATAAAGTTATTTTCCTTATTTGACATGCTTTTAGTTTTAGCATGCTTCAGCAGCGGATTGCACACATAGACTTTTATGTTTTCCAATATTAAAGCGACTGTTCTTTTTACTTCAGCCTCGGAAATGGTTTTAGCTTTTATCAATTCCAAGCTTGTGAAATTGCCAATCATTTTATGCACTTCTGATTCAAAAAATAATTAAACAATAAAAAGCACTTGTGCCTTTTCTAAATTAGTGTTTACTTTTTGGATGCATTTAATAATAAGAAAGCAATTTTTAAGCTGCTTTGTTGCAGAACTGAGAGATGGCACTGTAGAATTGGAAACTAAGTCTTTATTTGTTTATTATCAACTTTCAAAATTTTAGAAATAAATCATAGTACAACAAGCAAACACATAATTTATGTTTGATTCAAAATCAAAGAAGAAAAATTTTCAGGTAAAAGTCGATTTTGACAATTGGGTTATAACATAGTGTTATGTTATGATTAATAAGATCAAAGACTGTTCCAAATGTCTTTTGCATTTATTTTGATTCTTAGAATATGCTTGTAAATTTCTGATTTGTTTGGAAAAATTTTAAATTTTATTTAAAAATCCATTTATTTATTTTCTTGAACTCACCCCTATGCATTTGTTTGCTTATCTCATGAGTGTCACTGCAAGAATGGCAACACTGCGAGGAAATTCCCAAAAGCTGCTGGACAGTTTGGGAGAGGTGCCTGCCAACAAGGAAGTAGATTCAAATGTCGCTGCAGCAATGAATTTGTAGTAAGTACTGACAACTACAACTTTACTGTCAAGGACAAGAAGGACATCGAGGATGTCCTCTCTATTGCAACGAATGCGAAACCTTTCCCACCTCAAATGAAGGAGATAGTCGATGCACTCAGCAATATAAAGTCCGATCCCATACAGGATCTTAAGTCTGGTGCCTACAACATTGCTTTTATCTTCACGGATGACGGTGAGCTTCTTGTAAAGTTCAAGGGAATCGAAGAGCATTCAGGAATAAAGTTCTTTTTATCCGACAAGAAATCTGATGCAGAGACTTTTGGAGTCCCTTTTCCAGGTGTTTATGCTTTCAATGCAGTGGAGAAGAATTTTTTCAAGATGCCGCTTACGAATAATCTGGATTCTCTCGTAGCAGCAATCACTCTCCCATCATTTTGCAAGATCAACCAGGACACTTACAGACATTTACAATCCTTGGATCAAAGAATTTTCTATCTGATTGATGAGCCGGAGAAGTTCGAGACCCTTGCTTCCTCGTTAAGAGTGTTCACCAAGACTTTTTCTGGATTCTGCAAGTTTGTCTTCTTTGCGCCTGAAGAGGTTCCTGTTTTGATTGACCATTTGAAAACAAACCCTTCCGAATACCCTCTTCTTGTTTCTCTGACAAAAGAGTCCAAAGGCATTGTAAGGTCGCTCAAGCCTGCCAATTTTCTTGAGAGCGTAAATAATCTGATGAACAAAACAGCAGAAAAGCTTGTATTTAACAGTCCTTTGCCCGAGGACAACGAAACAAGAACCTTTAAGATTGTCAATACCGACACTTTCAAGGATTTTGCGAACAGCAGCGAATCTGATGTCATTATTGCCTTTACCTCTCCAAGATGCGGGTTCTGCAAAGATCTGGAGCCTGTTCTTCAAAAAATGGCTGATATTCTCAAAACCAATGGCGTTCCTATAAAAATAGGTAATTACAACATTATGGAGAATGAAGAATATCCTGAATTTGAAATTACAGGAGTTCCAACCGTGTTTTTCCTGAAGAAGGGATCAGTGACACCAGTCAAGATCTCAGACAACTTCAGGACACTTAAGACATTGCTTACCTTTATTTCTGAAGAGGGTGATTCTTCGAAGATCAATCTTGCTGACTATCAAGAGCATTTGACAGAGAGCCCAGCCCCACCTGCTGAGGAGGAAGAAGAGGACGAAGAATTGTTGTCTGAGAAACTTGAAGGACCTAAAGCTGAGAAGCCTGAAAGAGACGTTTTATAAATTCTTCTGATTTAAAAATCGAACTTAGCAATATACAGACAATTTTTGATTTTCAGTGTCAGTTAGTCTTTCTTACATTTGTTTTTAAAGTTATTTTTTCAATGTTTGCCATAATTTTTAATTAAGAAAAGTTTGCCCAAATATTTTTTTGATACTAAATTTTTGTTTCACTAAACGTCTAAACTAGATTGTTCTCTAGTTAAAACTATTCAGAAATACAAAGTTTTTGTAAATTTGTTTTACAGAAAAAACATTTTATGACTGATTTAGTCTAAATTTTAATTTTAACAGCATTTTTACTCAAAAAAGCATGAGTTTGTGATTAGCATGGATTTATTTATAAAATTCACTGTTAATAAATTGTCGAATGTTTAAATTCATAGACAATTATTTATTGTTAATACTTAACATAAATTAAAAATGCTTGACTAGGCTTAAGTTGGTTTATTTAAAATAAAATCGTTTGGAATACAGTTGCACTTCAGACACTAAAGCAAGTCTTGTGAGGTGCATTTAGTTTAGGAAATTGCATTTTAAGATGATCCTGTATTGTGTTAAGACCATCTTGGAAATAACAGCGAGCCAAATTGTGAATTTAACAAAAAAGATCAATAATCTTCTCTTTCATTCAAAACAATCTTTTTCATATTAATTTTATCAAGCTCAAGCTTGACGTTGTAGGCATGCTGATTATCTATGTTCTCGGCCTCTCTGATTTGAATTAGAAACTCAATTTCACCACTGGAAATCCGTCTCTTAGCAAACTTTTTGGCAGCATCGTAAGGAAACTTCTGTGAAATAACTATGATTTCTCCAAGACCATCAACAACTGGCTCTCCCTCAGAATCAACCATTATCCAATCTTTCTTCTCTGTCTTGTAGTAGGACGAAGACTTGTGGAGAAGGTTATATTTGTTGACAAGATCAACCACCCTCCTGCTCCTGTGAAACTTCTCACTGTACTTTCTTAAAATCCTTTTCCAGTTCTTTGCTCCGTATTTTGCGATTCCTCTTTCTAGTGCTTCTGTTTCGGATTCCGTCCATCTGACAGCTTTCTTATTTTCTGACCTCAGCGGCTTGGCATTGGCCACACTCACAAGGCCTTTTGGATTGCTTCGTGACAACTGGATTTTGGGAATTGTCTTGGCTGACTGACGCTTAGGCATTGGGGGACCAACAATTTTCAAATGACTATCGAATATTAAAAATAGAAAAGTAAATTTTTAAAAGAAAGTATTTTTGACTTTTTTGAGCTCAATTTAATTTAAGGTATTGTAAAAACAAAAGTTATTTTGCAAGAAAAAGAAAGTTTTGGCCATAGACTTTTGATGCCATTTTTGCTTACATCTTGCAGTTGTTTTTCATCCAATTATAGAGAAGCCAAATAAAGTTCCTATAACAATTGAGAAAATAAAAAGTTCTAACTTTTCACAATGATACAGCTTGACTGAAGTGCTGTGATTTTTCTAGAAGCAAAGCATTGTTGCACAAATGATTTTCATTAATAATTAAAAATCTCAAGAATTTAAATTAGACCAACTTTTAATTTCAAAAAATGACAGATGCCCTAAGCTTCTTGATGTTTTTGCAGAAGATGACTGTTTAAGTTTATGACTGTTTGCTGAAAAACCTCAAAACTTACAATTAAAAACGTATTGCATAGAGCCTGTTTTTATGAAAATATTTATTAACTCACTAGCCATTAAAGCTTTATTTTCCAAAAAAAACAGAAATTTAAAATTATAGTTGATTACAAATGCAGGGGAAGTTAAAATTAAAGAACCTATTCAAACTGCAAATATTGCATTAAAGGCTTCAAAATCAACATATGGATTCTTTTCAACAAGACTTTTCATTTCTTCAATCGTAAGAATATTATTTGTACTTAGATATGCCACAGAACCTTTAAGCATGCTTAATGACATCATTTTGGTCATAGCCCACTTGATATTTTCTATTTTCAGGTTCTTCATAGACAATATAAAAAAGTTGTCCATAGAACAAGGATCGCAAAGAGCTACAGACTTCAAAGAGAACAGCGCTTTCTCGACATCTTCAGCTTTAATATAGCAATAGCTGAGATTTTTGGTAATTTTGTCATTCATCGGATCTTCAAGTTTGAGGATTTGGAATATCTCCAAAGCCTCAGAAATCCTGTCAAGCTCAATCAAGGTACAACCGTAAGAGAATCTTATTTTTTCGTCAGAAGGTGTCAGAGCAAGAGCATCTTCAAATGCACTAGCAGCCAAGTCATACTCCTTCCTATTGAAATGCATAAGCCCCTTAATATTGTAAGGCTTAGCACTCATGAAGATTTTGGCTGAGATATCATAGTATTTAGGATCCTGATAGATATGGCCAAGCTTTATATACAATTCTGCAAGAATAAGAGAGGTGCTTCTGTCAACAGGGCTTCCTATCATGGCTATGAATTTCAAGATCTCAGAAACAGCCTCTTCAGGCTTTTTTAAAGCTACAAGACAGTCGATTTTCTCCAAATACAAGGGAAAAGGCAATAAAAAATGATAAGCCTCGCCGTAGAAATGCTTGTCTTTGTAGGCTAAGCCTAACTGTATTAGCAGCTCAGATTTAAAAACTATTGGAAACTCAAACAAATTTTCATTGATCAAAATTTCCAAATCCTTGATTTTTTCGAGTTTTTCGGTTGAATTATTTATAATCGAGTCCATGACCAGAAATGCACGGTTTAGAGCCTCGTTTGCAGGATTGCATTTTGACAATGCTCTGTCAATGTATGCATTTAATTTAAAGTCTCGCAATGTCACATTTTCTTCTTGCTTGTATATCTTCATCATTTGTATGTACAGGAATAGTTGCTCTGTAAGGTTCAAAGGCTCAACCTTAAAGTCTGTGAAGATAAATCCCTGAGAGTCATGCGAAAAAAGATCTTGAGAGGATGTGTTGTAAGTTTTTAGCACCCCGACATTTCTTTTAGATCCCGTTCTAGTTGTAGCTTCTGCACCAATAACTTCACAAAAAAGTGGGATTTCCAGTGCCTCCAAAGCCACATCAAAATTGTCAAAGGACAAATGCATTAGCGCCCTTTCATTGCTGCTGATGCAAGCAGGAACTTCCAGAGCTTCTGGCTCTTCAAGACACAGATTTTTAACATACAGAAACCTCGTTTTAGAAACAACATCTAAGGACTCTCCAGAACTTTCCAAATACTCAGGAATAGAAACACCCAGCTTATACTTGCTTTTGCGGGTTTCTGAAACTTTTAAATTGTTTAAATTAATATTTAAGAAATTATAAAGCTCATTCATTTTTGGGAATAAAATTTTTGTAAAATGATAAATATTTGCTTAAGATTTTTATTACAGGCATTGTTTATTTGCATATTTTGCTGTTAGCAACTAAGAGATAAAGGCATGATTTAATATAGAGTCTGATATTATTCAGCAATTTTACGCTCCATTTCTATGCAAAATTAAACTTCACTTTTTATGTAAAAGTTTAGTGTTTGTTGATTTCTTGCTTTCTAAGTTTACAATCAACAAAATGTAGACTAACCTTTGCACTAAAATGCTATTTGCAGAATATTTTTAAGTCTAGTTCATCTTTTATCAGAGTTGTTAAGAAAATAAGACTTTTTATACTTTTCTTCCAAATATGTTATAATATCTTTATTCATATTATCGTTTTATAGATAATTTATTTTCCTGCTCCGCAATGTAGAACAGCATATCAACCATTCTGCAGCAGTAGCCATATTCATTATCATACCAGCTTATAAGCTTGAAAAATGTAGGACTCAGTTGCATGCAAGAGCCAAAATCAACAATTGAGCTGTGAGAATCCCCTATCATGTCGCTGCTTACAACATCGTCATCAGCTAGCCCAATAATCGACTGCATATACGACTCTTTGGGCTTCTCAATTAATTTCCTGATTTCCTTTAAGTTTGTAGGCTTATTCAATTTTACTACGAAGTCTATGACAGATACATCAATGATCGGAACCCTGAAAGCAAGGGCATCCATCTTACCTGCTAGTTCAGGGATAACCTTCTCTACCGCTGTTGCAGCACCTGTTGTAGATGGAATAATGTTCATGCAGCTTCTAGAGAGCCTGTACTTAGCACCTTTCAAGTCCACTGGCTTCTGCGAGCCTGTCATGGCGTGAACTGTTGTCAGAAATCCTTCAACAATCCCAAAATTGTCGTTCAGAAGTTTTGCCAGCGGTGCCAGGCAGTTTGTTGTGCAAGAGGCGGTGCTTATAACTTTCTGGTCTCCTAGTTTCGTATGATTCACCCCATACACAAACATAGGAACATCCTCAGACGGACTGCTGAGAATAACTCTGCCTACCTTATGCCTTTCACACTTCTTCAGAGTGGTGAATTTTCCAGAGCATTCCAAAACATAATCTACGTCATATCTCGACCATTTGATATCTCTAGGATCCGTCTCATTCGACAAGAAAGTTTCTATGCCATGTGCTGTGATCGATTTCGCACCAATATCAATTTCCTCTATAGTCCCGTACACCGTATCATATTTTGCAAGATAGTAAAAATACTTTAAGTCTATGTTTGGATCATTTACCAGTGCAACTTTTACTCCGTTCTTCACTAGAATTCTATAAACTTGTTTTCCTATCCTTCCAAATCCGTTGATTCCAACAATCATTCTAAGAGATCTTGTAAATTCAAAAATCATTTAAAAATATCCAATTAAAACAAAGTGTTTTAAATTTAATTTCAAACATATTCGCTCAGTGATAAATAAAATATCCAATTTTGAAACAATTTTTGATAGAGTCCTGATTACTTATTTTTGCGACAAATTGGAGATTGAGGCTAAGACAAGCCTTTTCTTAGACTTTTTCCAAGCTGCAATAGAAAACATTTAATCATTGTCGTTTAAGTTTTTTAATTAAATTAAAAATTGATAAATAAAACAGCCAAAGGCAAACAAAATCTAAAAGAACAGAATATCTGGCGCTTTTTGTGTATTCCCAAGAGGCCAACTTCTGTTAAAAGTATCAGATTTTCTAATTCTTTTCTCTAAAATATTTCAATTTTTTTCAGAAATTTTTTTAATGGAAAACATTACAAAGTATAATTCTGATTAAAAAGTCAATAATGAATGATAAGACAACAGAAAAACACAGTCATTGAAAACATTTTTGGTATTAAAATGATATTTAACAAAAAAGTTGTATTCGTTAAAAACAATGCTTTATTGCAGAAAGACATTTTATTGAGCAGAATCTTAATTACAAGATTTTGCCTACAGGCCAAAACAGCCATAAGAAGAATCGAATTTGATTTACATGCTTCTATCTGATGCAAAACGGTGAAACGCTGAAAACATGATGTTTTTAATAAGAATATTAATTTATTGGCTCTTGCAGAAATTTTTGAACGATTCGTCACATGCTGGATAAATTTTTGACCCAACAAAATTTGCAAAATTTTCAACAGTATGCAATTCTTCGTCATTAATAAGACTTATGCAACATCCACGTGTTCCAAACCTTCCAGCCCTGCTTAATCTGTGCAGATAGCTTTCTGAAGAAAAAGGAAGGTCAAAATTAATGACAACATTGATTCCCTTAACATCTATGCCTCTTGTTGTAATATCGGTACTGACTAATATCTGACATCTGTTTCTAGAAAAATTGTGGTAAACCATGTTCCTTTCGTCCTGCGACATTTGCGAATGGATGAAATAGCAGCTGAAACCTGTTTCTGTTATCTTTTTGGCTAGCATCTGTGCACTGATGATGCCGTTGCAGTAGATAATGCACTGATTTATGTCTATTGAAACTAGTATGGATTTCAGGCATGGCAATTTAGTATTCTTCCGTATTTTAACGTAAAATTGGGAGACATTTTTCAGAGTGTATTCATTGCTGACTTTAATCAGTTTTGGGGAGTTCATATTCATGTCCACAAAAGATTTGATGGAAGTGGGAAAGGTGGCAGAAAACAGGCATATCTGCTTCTTTTTTGGTAGAAGATTAATCAAACTGAAGATAGACTCGTAGAAGACAGAGTCAAGAAGCTTGTCAGCCTCGTCAAAAATAATAATGGGATTGTCTTCAATTTTGCACACATTCTTCTGCAGTACGTCCAGAATTCTACCAGGTGTCCCAATAAGAACGTGTATTCCATTTGATATTCGAATTATGTCGTCTGTGAGATCAGATCCGCCCACTAGAGGCATGCTTTTAACGCCAGTATCTTTACAAAACTTTTTAACAGTTTTTGCTATTTGTAAAGCCAATTCTCTGATTGGAACTAGTATAATAGCCTGCAAAGAGTTTTTCTTTGAATCAATCTTCCCTAGAATAGGAATTACAAATGAAAGAGATTTTCCAGTTCCATTTTTGGCTCTGACTAGTACATCCAGACCTTTTAAAATGGATGGTATGCTTTGGTGCTGCACCGGTGAAGGAAATTCAAAACCATGCTCTTGCATAGCTTTTATGGTATTGTTAGAAATGTTTAAGTCTGTCCACTTTGTAGACTTGTATTTTAGCAGCTCATCTGAGATTACGCATTCAGAATTTACGCCTAATCTTCTGGACTC
>JARBWI010000309.1:0-11902 GCA_037576405.1 Campoplex capitator
GTTTAGACGAATGTATGATAATTGATTTTAAGAAGAATATAGAAGATGCTAAAGATGAGAATATATGGGATATTTTGTGGCCTAAGTATTCCAGCAAAAAGCGATGATTGCAACAATTTGTGCGGATCTTCTAATTAAATACTTTTCTCTAGGCTATCTTCAAAAATGTTCAGTTTTGTATCAATTTTCAGCTTTTTACAGTTAAAATTGCCTTTTTTCAGGAATTTTATGATCATTTATTTCTAAACTATCCAATACAACATATTATTGATTAAATCTACTGTATGATAAATGCTGGAAGATTGATGAATGCTTATCAATAATTGGTTTAGCTCTAGGACATAGTCATCAGGAATAAAGCCCTTGAGAAATTAAATAGATATGACAAGTCTAATTTTCAATTTTATCAATCAGATTAAGCAGCCTATTTTGTAAGTTAAATACATCTTTTATACTAATGTGTATTTCACTGATTAAAAATAGCCTTCTGAATAAAAACAACAATTTTGGGACAGTCTACCTAAATAGCAACTCAAGTGCCATCTACTTGGCATAGGTCACTTTGTTTGAGATTGGGAAATCTGAAACTGCAACTGTCCAATCACAGCAATTTTGAGAATTGATTCCTTATCCAACACAATATTCTAAATTGTTTTACAGCAGAAGTATAATAAAAGGTAATGCCATCAATTCCAAATCATTGAATCATCTTATTTACATTTGTTTCAAGGGTATTTAAATAAAAAATTTAGTGCCCAGATTATGAAGAGCACCAAGAAGAATGTTTTAAATACAAACCTCACAAAGCCCGGATCAATTGTGTACTATGGCACAGCAGGATACAGGCTTAAAGAACCAGATCTCAACAATGTCATATGCAGAGCGAGTCTTATAGCTTATATACGAAGCGCGACCTTTGCGGGAAAATTTATTGGGCTGTACATAACAGCAAGCCACAACCCGATAGACTACAACGGAGTCAAATTCATTGACTTCAATGGAAACATGCTCGACACATGCTGGGAGAATGCTTCTGACGAATTAGTCAATGCTGATGATAACGACTTAAACACCATAATCAACAAAGTGTTTAGGCAGAACAGCAACTACAGCAATATGAACGATTCTATACGCGGAAATGTAATTATTGGGAGAGACACGCGGGAGTCTGGAGTTAAATTGAATGATAACATTAAAGAGGTGCTATCAGGATACAGATGCAACACCTTTGACTATGGTGTAGTGTCATGCCCAGAGATGCATTATCTTATAAGAAAGTGCAATGAGAAGAACACAATGGTTGAGAAGTCAGAATACATAAACCACCTTTATGGAAAGTTTTCTGAGCTGAGGAAGATGACAGGAATCGACTGTGGTTTTGGTGTGGACACTGCTAACGGTGTAGGAAAACTCAAGATCGAGGAGATCCACCGCAAGGATCCCGAGTTTACATTTGAAGTTCTGAATAACCCAGAGAGGAACATCCTAAACAAGGAATGTGGTGCTGACTTCATTAAGACTACCAACACTATACCGGAGTTGAAAGACACAGAATACAAATTGCGTGGATCATTTGATGGGGATGTGGACAGACTGATTCTCTTTGACTCTGGGTCTAGGATATTTGATGGAGATGCCCAGAGTGTGTTTTTTGCAGAGCTGATAAAAAGGCAGCTGGAAGCGGAGAAGCTGACCGCAAACATGGGTGTAGTCCTGAGTCATTACTCCAACATGGGTGCAGTAGACTACCTGAAGAATCTTGGATTCACAGTTGTGCTGGCGCAGACAGGTGTAAAGAACTTTGTGAGAGAAGCCAGGAAATACGACATTGGCATATATTTTGAGCCCAATGGCCATGGGTCTGTGACGTTCTCCAAGCGGCTCTTTGACAAGGTAGAAGAGATCAAAGGTGACTCCATCCTGAAAGTGCTATCTGAGATGTTTGATCCTTGTGTCGGAGATGCCCTGGCAAACCTGCTAATTTTCAAGGGGACTCTCACTGGTGTTGAAGACCTGAAAAAGTACAAAGAAAATTACTCAAGGCTGATGACAGTGAAAATAAAAGACAAGAACTCTTTGAAGGTGGACCAGAACAATATTGTGATTCACCCTGACATTCAGAAGAAGATTGACGAGCAGACTCTCCTGTACAAAGGACGTGCATTTATAAGGCCATTTGGAACAGAGGATCTTGTGAGGGTCTTTGCAGAGTGTCCGATTGAATCGCACTGTGACAAGCTTATTCTTGCTGTTGCACAGATAGTCTACGACAACTGTGATGGGATTGGCCCACATCCTGAGATTTCTTATAATTAAAAACAGGTTCTTGCTATTTTTTGTAATGCTAAAATACAATTATAAAATTCATATAAAAATCTTTGAGAATCTCACAAATGTATTGCATAAGAGAATTAGACATGAGATCTCAAAATGCAATATTGAAGATATGCTTACAGTGTAAAAGCAAATGCGGGATTCATTTATCCAATATTTTGTGTATGCTGCATCCAGCATTTCTAATTTTATATTTCATCCCTTCGACATGGAATTAGACTGCTTAATCTGCTGTGAAAGCTACACAGACTGTGCAAAATATGGTTGTGGACATATCCTGTGCTACAAATGTTCCGCCAGGCTTCTTTATCTGTATAAAGATGCCAGATGCCCCACTTGCAAAGAATCTAAGTCCAAACCAACATTTTACAATTTCATTCCAAACAATTTCGACAAAATGGAACTTGCTAGTGACAATAGCAATAGCATTGAAACAAACAAAACAGGTGGGAATGCTTCTTCATTCTCTCATAATGAAAACACGCCAATATTACCATTCTCTTCTGAGGTTTCACCTAGAAACTTGTGTGAGTTCAACACATCCAAAAAGACACACCCGTTTGAAGGCAACTATGCATTTTATGCCAATCCTGAAATTTATAAAAAAGTAAAAGATCTGCTAGTAACAAGATGCAAACAATGCAAACAGACCTTCCAAACCAAAAAGGAACTTGTAACCCATTTTAAATCAAAGCACTCTTCTCTTCTATGCTCTACATGCTTGGACAATAATCACCAGTTTTGGTACGAATATTCTAACTATGCTCCCGATGCACTAACTAACCACAGAAAAGGACTGCTAAATGAGTCTGGGTTCTTTGGGCACATCTACTGCAGCTTCTGTTCTTTTTATCTCTACAACAGAGACACTGCCAAAATACATTGTAATCAGGAGCACTACTTGTGCACTGTGTGTGATATCTTAAATATTAAATTCCAGTACTACAAGGACTTTGAATCGCTTCATGCACACTACAGGAGTAAGCATTTCTGCTGCTCCAATTCTGTTTGCAGATCTAACTTATGCTATGTTTATGCATATAAAAGTGAATTGTGGGCACATGCAATGTCAAACCACGGATTGGAGATGAATCTTTCTGACATATGCTTAGGCAACGAAACAAACCCGCCAGTTTTCTCACTATTTGAAAAGGGGCAGGAGCAGGATGAAGAAAGTCTCTATGGGACAGAGTCAAATATAACAAACCCACTCATAAGCAATCCCTTTTTTCCAAAGTTCTCTAGCAATGACACTAGTGGCAGCAGTGGCGATAGCAGGCAGAATGTCCCAGTGTTCTTGAATAGGCAAATCATCCACCAAGAGGACAGCTTAAGCAAGCAGAGAATAAATCAGGTCAAGTACATAACCAGTAACTTTTATGCAGAAATATCTGATTCTATTGGAAAGTATATTTCAGGAAGAAAGACTGTAGAAGATATGGTAAAGGAGATAGAGGACTGTGTTGGAAAGCAGACATGCCTGAAGATTTTGGAAAATGTTCCCTTTTATTCCAAGCAGAAGCAGATCAGAGACTTTTCGGAAGGCTACAAAAAAGAATTGATGTTTCCAACATTTAAAAAGACAACTGAGAAAGTTGAGGAGAACAAAAAACAGAAGACAGGCTTCAGAATATTAGATTCAAGCAAATTCAAATAAACCATAAATTTTTATTTCCTTTCAAATCTCATTTTAGCTGGTGGCTGACTTTGACATGCAAAGTTTATACGTTCTTTTTCTGAGATAAATGCTCGTAGTATACTATCAGAGCATAATTAAAGACTATTTTAAGGTTATCTGTTATGCCATCACAGTATTTACAATAGCTTATTTTAAACTTGATTTTTAAATATTTTTATGCCAATTAAATGATAGTTCTGGGAATAGAAGGAAGTGCAAATAAGATTGGTGTGGGAATTACAAGAGATGATCGGATATTGTCTAATATAAGAAGAACATACACACCGCCTACAGGCGAGGGTTTTATCCCAACCAAAACAGCAGAGCACCATCGAAGCAACATCTTACAGCTGATAGAAGATTCACTGTGTGAAGCTGGACTAGATTTGAAAGAAATTGATGCATTTGCCTATACCAGGGGGCCTGGAATGCAGCAGTCCTTGGTTGTAGTGGCCACAGTGGTAAGGACATTATCGCTTTTATATGGCAAGCCAATTATACCAGTTAACCATTGCATAGCACACATAGAAATGGGGAGACTAATAACTGGAGCGAGGAATCCTGTCATTTTGTATGTGAGTGGTGGGAATACCCAGATAATAGCATATTCTGACAGAAAGTACAAGATTTTTGGGGAGACACTGGATATAGCTGTTGGAAATTGCTTGAACAAGCTGGCCAGGGAGCTGTCTTTGGACAACTACCCGTCGCCAGGTCTTTCGATAGAGAGAATGGAAAGAAAGGGAAGGAAATACATAGAACTGCCATACTGCATCAAGGGAATGGATATGAGTTTTAGTGGAATATTATCGACACTGAAGAGGCTTATTTCCAAAAGGCACAAAGATGAGACAATTGAGGATAAGAAAAAAGAGACACAAAATGATAAGAAGGAAATTGGCTTGGATGCTAATTTCAGCAATGGAACCTTTACAGAGGACATATGCTTCTCAGCACAAGAAACAATATTCAGTCTACTGGTTGAGGGAACAGAAAGATGCATGTCTTTTACAAAATCAGATGAGGTTCTGATTGTTGGTGGTGTTGGTTGCAATTTAAGATTGCAGGAGATGATGGGAGTGATGGCAGCAGAAAGGAACGGAATCATGCATGCAATCGACGAGAGATTCTGCATCGACAACGGAGCAATGATAGCCTATACTGGGTATTTGATGCACACAAATGGGATGAAATTTAAGTTTGAGGACTGCGATGTCACCCAAAGATTTAGAACAGACAGTGTTGAAGTCAAGTGGAGAGATTAAAAGAGATTGGGTTATTTTATCACATTCTTAACAAGGTTTTAATATTCTAAAAAAGTGATTTATTGATTTGTACCTAATCTATGGTGCTCGTCCAGGACAATCTTAAAGATCAGAAACAGGACTATCCCTAAATTCAGAGGAATGCATACCATACCTTACGGGCTTTGATTACTAGAATCATTTTAGTCATTCACTAGAAAATAGTTTTATTTAAATATTACACAATCAATCAGATTGTAATTTCCAGAGTATATTTTCCACTCCTGTTGCAACTTAATATTAGACTAGCAGAAACGGGATCAATCACTGTAGTCTGTTTTTACAACAGTGGTAATAGGTAATATTAGACTAGCAGAAACGGGATCAATCACTGAAGTCTGTGTTTACAACAGTGGTAACAGGTGAATATAACCTGTAGATTAGCACTTTTCTTCACTTAGTTGTACAATAGAGCCTTAGCACAGCTAGACAAGCATTCTTCAGACTATCTGCAAACCTGATGGGACCATCATCGTTAAAGGTATGAACACATGTCCCATCTTTCCCAATCACCACCTTTGAGCCATCGTTGAAGTCAAACACGAACACGTTATTGGTCATCACAAAAAGAAGTCCATCCTTTATTTTCTTTACCTTCGCCACAAACACGTTGGAGTTCACCAGAGCTCTATTGAAAACCCCTGGACACAGGGATGCTGTGCTGGCTGTATACGTGTCACTTCCGCCAACTAGACTATTACATTGATTCTCTTTTGAGGGGTAGAAGCTTGACTTAAATCCGTATGATGTGTAGTTGGATATAAAATACGCAATGTTCTTGTGGTATTCCACTAGTGTATTGGGAATGTTGTCTATAAGATGCTCTTCGGTCACAAATATCTTTCTGCTGCTTTCCTGCTTCAATTTGATGAAAATAAGCGAGTTCTGTCTCAGGTAGGCATTGGCCATGTCCTGGTAGTAGACACCACAGATTCCTGACTTTAAAATATATCCTATTCCCTTAATAGAATTGATCGGGATCGAGTACACCACATGCTCCTCTTCAAAGGGTCCTATCTTGTAGGAATCAGTGGCAAGGTTCTTGTATACCCTATTGGCTAGATTCTCTTTCTGCGACAGAAACTTGTGTGCCAATATTTGGGGAAGATCAGGCCTCTCAGCGGGATTGCTGTTGAGTATCTTAGTAATCAGGTCTATTGCCTCGCTACTAAGCTCACAGTCCGGTGGGAAAATGTACTTGTTGAGTTCTATCAGCTTGTAAATCTCCTCTACACTCTTCTGCTGGAACGGAGGAGTCCCAACAAGAAGAGTGTATATTATGACACCAACAGACCATATGTCTGCCTCGAACGAGTGGCCACTCGCCTTTCCAAACAGTACCTCTGGTGCTATGTAATTAGGTGTACCACACACTGTCTTCCGCTTCTCTCCATCCTTGATTATGGCACTAAGGCCAAAGTCTCCTATTTTTATGTTCAGCTGATTGTCGAGAAAAAGATTGCCCAACTTCAGGTCCCTGTGCACCACTGACATTGTCTCGTGTAAATATATAAGTCCCTTCACCAGCTGTGACATAAACTTGGACACATACCTCTCCTTCAGCTTCCCGTTTCTCTTTAGCAGATCGTCCAGCCCGCCTCTTTCACAAAGCTCCAAGACCATGAAAACATATTCAGAGTCCCTAAAGCTTGTGTACATCTTCACAATATTTGGATGGTCAAGCGAAGAGTGAATTGAAATCTCTGTTTGAAGCTTCTGAAGCACAGTCTTGGACTTGAGGTCTTTCAGTCGGATAATCTTCAATGCAAATGGCTCATTGGTTTCGATAGTGGCTAGAAAACACTGGGCATACGCACCCCTTCCTATAAGCTTCTTCAAAGTGTAGACTGTTCCTTGCGAGGGATCTGTGATATGCGTGTTTATTGGGAAATACAATTCGCCTTTTGTTCCCATTTTAGCAAGGATGATAAAAAGTTATTTTTTGTATTCTTGGCAGCAGATCATTTACAAGAGACTTAAATATGGTCTTTACAAATAAAAGCAATTATAAACAAGTCTTGTTATTATAACAGTTGCAAAAAATTAGATATTTTTTTGAGCTTTAAAGTGACATGTTTGCAATCTGAAAGTTAAAATCAATTTAAGATCTGAAGTATACATACACTCTTAGCAATCAAGTCTTAGCTTTTGCTTCAATTTACTTCAAATTTTATTTAAAATTTTTATCTTCATTTTAACAAAATCTTTTTAAACGAAATCTTTGGCTTTAAGCACTTCCATTGTACCTTAACAGACTTCCACAACACATTGATCTTTTTATCTGCTTTGCAGATTTAATTAAAGACAATCTGATCAAATTTTGTACAAATGTATTTGTAGTATTCAAAATTGTCGTATTTAAACCATAAGATATCTTACCCTTATTATGTAACAGTTATATAAATACAATTCAACTCATAATGTGTCCATTTCTGACAGAAATATTTCAAAAAAAAATTAAAATTCAAATAAATTAGTTGTTTATTCTCTTAAATCATTTAAAAGTATAATTTTATCTTTAAAAATCGATCTTAAAAGCTTTAAACCCTTTTTAAGACACCGTGGATCTTTAAAATCACGGAAATAGCCTAAGGAAGAAAAACTTTCTAAGCAACTTTAAAACTAACTTACAAAATAAACTTTCTGGTGTATCATCATCATTAATGCATCTTAAGTTTAAACTATGGTCATTGTATAAATCCTCGAATATAGCTTTTAGTTTTAGGAATAACCAAGCAAGCTCAGCAGAAAGTATAAGCTGTCTTGTTGATATATTTCTCTCTTGACTAAAATCACCCTGGTATCTTACTTGAGAATCAATACCATAAAAAGTATTGGAATGGCCTTTGTCATGCGATTCAAAAAGAATTTTATAGAGCTTCATTTCCTTTAAGGGTGCCTTTTGAGGATAAATGGCCGCATACTGGTTCTTATTTTCTGGATAGCATTGATCATATAAGTAAACTGCTTCTAAAAAAGCAAAATACATGTTAACCAGTCTCTTAGCTTCCCCTATCTTCTCATGATTTCTAATGGGGAAGATAAAATTGTCATAAAAATATTTTCGATAGCAACTGATCGCGTTCATGTAATCTTTGGGTTTAGCTCGCAAAAATTCTTCTGACCTGAAGCCGGTTATTTGAATCTCGCTTTCTCGCAAGAAACTCCTGTATTCTTCTTTGTTCAACGAATTATAATGATAATCGATAAAGTCATAAGATAGATTTTTGTTAAAATAGTCTTGGGCTGCCATTTCAGTGGCATCTTCAGTGCCCGTGCTATTACTTAAGCCCTCCCTCTGCACTGGATTTGCCTGGAATGTTAGATTTATAAGTCACAAAAACTTAACGAGTTTTCTCCTGGAAGTCTCAACATGGGGTAATCATTTTTGCAAAATTTATATAAAAAATTTTCAGAATATTGCAATTTTTCAGAAAGTATATAAGTATGCAATTTTTCAAAATGACAATTTTTATAGTTACTATAATACAATCAGAACAGGTATTTTTGCATTCGAGTTTTGCAAATGTTCATCTGAACGATAAATTAAAGTCAAAATCTCCTTTTTGTAAAAATTTTTTGATTGGTTTTGCAAACAGAATTAGACTAGAGAAATTACTTTTTGGGGTGTATGACAATAAAAGCGTATGTCAAATAAATTTTTTCTAAGAATCGGACAAACTGCTGTAGACAATCATTTAAACACTACTTGCTTTAGTGAAAAAATATTATATTTACGCTGTTTTTATTAGTTTAAAGACAAAAACGTGAAACAGTCAAGATTAAAAAATATTTGTAAATGGTATTTCATTTTACTTTTAACGATAAATCTACTTTTAATTGCAATAAATGGCATGTCAGAAAATCATTTGCCTTCAAAGATCTTCTTGTGACTTTATTTCACTTTTTAACATTTCCATAGATCTGATATCTTTTTCAGTAAATTATCTTTTCTAGAACTCAAACTGTGCTATGCCTGCTGTGCATTGTAAAATTTTTATGTGCTCATTTCCTTCTAAATTACAATTGATGATGCCATCTAAACAAAAAAGAGACAAATTTTCATGAAAATTTTTCATAAGAAACTCATTAAAATAACATCCTATGGAACTTCAAAGGGACTATTTCCTAGGCCAACTCCTATCGTTGAAAATAACAGAAGAGCATTTGAAATCACTGGCCATATACACAAGAACATTCTCTTCTAGCCATGAAACAATAATTGAGGGCCTGGAATACGCAAACTCCAGGTCTAGCATCCACCACAAGCTGGGCCTATACTACCTAATAAATGAGATTTTGGTCAATGAGAAGAGCCCTAATAGCAGCCTGAGACTGGGACTGAAGAGATTCATTGTTAAGCATTTTCAGCCAGATAAGCAGCTTTCCCACATGTCCGAGACGCTGCATAAAAAATTTGTGGAATTGGAAAATATTTGGAAAGCCAAGAATATTGTAGATTTTGAGGATGATTATTCTGTTGAGGAGATAGTTTATAAGATAAAGGAATATTACACCGACAAGAAAGCTCTGGTGAGCTATTTGTCAAAGATATTAGATCATTTAGACGGCAGAATGAATAAATGAAGTTTAGCAGTAAAAAAATATTTGTTGAAGTTCTATAAGCATGCTACAGCAATATTAATTTCTAGTTTAGATTTGGCTATAATTTTGATCAGAATGTACTTTATATTAATTTAATATTCTACACAAAGGCAGTTAGAACTCAGAAAACTTCCACTTTCAGGTCTGTACTAGTGGAATATAAATCATTAAAAACAACAGCATTTATTTATTCAAAAGCATCAAATTATTAATAATAAAGTTAAACGGCATAAAAACCATAAATAAAAAGAAAATCAAAAATTAACATTAAAGAGAAACAGCAAAAAACTATGAAAAGAAAGGAAAGCATAAAAACTATAAATAAAAGCATTTATTTAACCTCACTCGTTGAAAACAGAAGTGTAGCGCTTTTCATTCGCATCATTCTTTTTGAATAAGCCTGGATAAGCAAAGAAGGAAAGAAGAGGCCATCTTTTATCATCCTCATTCTTCAGCAAAAAGCCAGATTTCCCCATGTTTTTAGCCAGCAGTTCAGAAAAATAGTCAAGGATAAGTGAGTTTCTCAGAGCAGCCATTTTTTTATGGATATTGCCCAGCTTAACCTGAGTGCTCTTGGAAGTAGAGCCTGACTTTTCGATTTCTTCTGCTTCCTTGTTCAGCTCAGCGTACTCTTGATTCCGCATTAATGCATCCTTTGTACCAAGATACGAATGGGTAAAGAAGAAATAGGAAATAATCTTATTAAAGACGTGAACATCAAAATAGAGGGGCTTGATAACAGCCATCCTGGTAATAAAGCCGTTGATAGCATCTTTAAGCTTTTCATCATCATTAGCATCACTGGGCTCAACAATAAATTCTTCTAAACCGACAGCTTTGACAATCTTTATGAATAAAGGCATTACACTGTCCTTCACCTTGAAGTTGTATGCATCGACTTCTTCGAAAATGTTGTCTCCTTTTTTCAAAGCAGCAATAAATGCCATGAAATCATTGTAAATTCCACGGTACATGGCAATCCCATTAGCATATTCCTTATTGACCTTATACTTTTCACCATTTATGCCTGTAACATCTCCATTACCAGCAATATTAATCTTGTTAGATAAGTTAAAGAAAGCTTCTATGTCAGCCTTTTCTACCTGCTGAAAGCCTTTCATCCCAGGATTTTTAGACTTAATGTACTCAATAAAGGCCATCCTGAAGGTAAGGAATTCCAGCTCCTTCCTGAGCTTGGAAAGGTCTTCAAGCTTGTCCTTGTTCTTGAAAATACGGTGATTTTTATTGTACTCGATAACAAATATCTCAAAAAAGCCTGGATTAGTAGTGTAAAGTGGTGTTGAGCCATCTTCATTCACTAGACTATACTCTTTATGCTTATCTTTCTCAGTTATTTTCTTGTTTTCATCGATAATATTTGCAACTTCCTCAGAAAACTGTACGATGTCGGCGTAGGCGGTGAATACAGGATTCACACGCTCTGAGTTCCGAGGAATCTGCCTGTAGAAGGACTTGACAGCTTCCCTGTTGCACTGGGTCGTCTGCCAGTAGTAAAACATTGGTCCTGAGTTTTTTACTTCGAGCTTATACATTCCGAAGATCAGAGTAAACAAAATCTTGAAACAATAAGCTCCAAAAGTTATGTACAATGCATACTTCACTGTCTTCCCGAGAATAAGTAGTTTTTTTAATTCCATACCCCTGTTTTGAAAATTTTTTATAAAAACTTAGTAAAACATAAAATTAAAAAAGCTTTCTTGTTTATAAGAGGACTAAGTTATGAGCTATCTTTTTACAAGTAACTTTAGACAAGACAGACTTCCACTCGTAGAAGATTGCCAACTGGAGGAGTATTTTATTCTAAATAATTGTATCTTTATAATCGGTTTTAATAACAAATTATATTTTATTGTATTATAACTAAAATGTATTAGTATTATGATATTCCTTTGGCTCACAAAATTCTGTAAAATCAAATTTAAGGAGTAATGCCAAACTGTTAAAATTCGAACAGCGGGAA
>JARBWI010000319.1:0-11033 GCA_037576405.1 Campoplex capitator
CGAAATTTCTGATTGAAAAATTTTGAATGTCAAAAACATCATAATTAATCTAATATCAGCTAGTTGAATAACAATTTAATTAATGCTGGATTGAAACCATGCACTTTGTGGTATGCTCCAATTAAAGTCTATAAATAAATTCAATTGCCTATTCAAGATAAATTTTACTAGCATTTGTTCAAATACTTTCATAGAATTAGAATTTTTGCCAAAAACTTGCCCAAAATGGAAGCTTTTAGAGGCAGACAGAAGGCCTGTGTTATCGGGTAGCTGGCCCATCTGGCCTTTACGTCTCCAAACTTCTGGCAGACAGTGGAGCAAAAGTGACAGTTTTTGAAAAAAGTTTTGACATCCTGGGAAATTACAAGTATGCTAAAGAGAATGTCCAAAGCTCAGTTGGAAAAATTTTGTACGACCCCAGAATAAAATTTAATCTTTGTTCCAATGAATCAAATATTGGAGACATCTTTGATTTCTACGTATGCGCCACCGGTGGCATTCCCAAAGAGTTGGACATAAAAGGCAAAGAGCACACAATTCAAGCGATGGACTTAATTAAAAATCACTTCTCAAACAAGATAACAACAGATTGAGAAAATTCAGCTCCAAAGAACGTTGACAGCAATAGTATAAATAGAAGAAACGTAATGAATTTAGGGAAAAAAGTGTGTATTGCATTGGAATGGGAAATGTAGCAATGGACCTAATTGACTACATATTTGAAGAGTCTAGCGCAACCAAAGAGTTGACAGTTTTTAGCAGAAGCGAATTGAAAGATGCAGCTTTCGATAACCATAAGCTAAGAGGCATAGTGGAATCAGATAATTGGAATATTAGAATTGAATGATTTGAAGCTTGATCAAAATGAACCAAGTATTGTAAAAGATGATAGAAAAACAGTTAGAAGATACAAAATGCTCCAGAACTCAGCTAGTTTTAACCATTCAAATACACTGAAAGGTATAATAGAATCTATCTTCAACACATTGCCGTATGGTTCAGCTTGCAACGCAGTATTTAACAAAGTTAAGGGAATGGTGAAAAATTTGACCAACAAAAAGCCAAAATTAAATCTAATTTTCAACAGCAGAACCTGTCAGATTGACAAATGTAAAAATGGGCTTAGACTTGCAACTACTGTGAATAACACTCCTAAAGAAGAGTATTTTGATTCTATTAATATCTTCTATTGGGTTTATCTCCTCAATACCTAAAATAAAGACAGATAAACCTATTTTTTATGCTGGATGGTGCTCAGGAATTCCAAGAGGAAACATTGAAGATGCCAAAGTTGAGGCTAGAAATGCTAGTTGATCAAATTTCCGAGCAAAAAATAAGGAAGATGGCATAAAAAAGAAGTAAAAATAACATGTAACTTATTAAAATAAAGCAATAGTCTAATTTATTAGAATTTATGATGGTTCCCTTACATTTCATTTTTGTTGAAAAAATCTTGTTTATTCTGCCCATGGACAAAAAGCTATTCAATGAATCTACTTTGTCAAGAAATGTCCAAGCGGAAATACTTGAGAAAATAAACGAGATTGAAAGCACTATTCCGCCAGAAATATTTGAGAGCATCTTCAATTCTGAGAACATGAAAGAGTTTCTTAACTCCGTTGAACTACCAAAATACACAACAGGAGAGAGAAAATCAGAATTATTTGCAGCAATCAAGAAAAAAGAACGTATGACTAAAAAGCATAACTTGCGCTAGAAGAACTGTTATTAGCTTTGACAATACTTTATCAGTTAAGAGTCATAATTTTAATCTTGTGTCATTTTCAGTATTGAACAATTAATGATAATGCAGTGTTCTAGTCTAAAGGACTTGCTTGTTAAGTTTGTAATATGTAAGTAAAGAAATAGTTCTTAGCGTTCACTGTTTTACTTTGTGATCTTTTTTAATATTCAAGAATTTATTTTTGTTTCTAAGCTTGACAGGTAGAATAAACTGCTGATGCATATAAATCCTTCAGGTCAATTTGATTTTGAAAATTGTCAAAGTACAATTTGTAACCATTTTTTTTAGAAGGTTAAAGAGGACAAGTCAGGATCAAAAATCCACGACTGTACCTAAAGACATTAAATGCAGCATTGGAGCAGGAGCTTGTGAAACAGGAAGTGGTTGTTGAGCATGAAAGACAAACGAGTAAAATACTGCTGAAAGCACGCTGTAGAAATTTGAGCAAGAATGAGAAAAAAGAATATGCTTTATTTTTCAAGGAGCTAAACAACAAGACTTCGCAGTAAATTGGGCTTTTACAAATAAATTTACACTTGATTGTGCTTGATTGATGTATTAGCCATTTTTAAATAATAGATCTGTAATTGAGACTGTTGATCGTTTTAAATCTGAATAGTTTTACTCTGCAAGAGACTAAAATGTACTGCTTTAACTTAAGTCAAAAATTTAAAGCAAAAATTTGTTTTAAAAGAAAAGCTGTAAAATATTTGCGGTTTTTAGAGAGTTTTTGTCTTCAACTTCTTTTGTACAGAAAACCACACTTGTTCAATATAAACAACTTAGTTTGAGAGTAAACGAAGTTATCTCTAAAGCTTATTTTTTTAAAAAATACAATATTGTTTTTACGGGGCAAAATTTTATCATTTTTTTCAAATACTTATTTTTGAATATTTTTAGACTAAACAATAAAATACTGATATTTTATTTTATATATATATTATTATTTCAAATATTTTCTATAAATAAAAAATTTCCAGCAGGTTACTAGATGAACATTATCTACAGAGCATTGACACTTTTCCAAATAGTTATGGGCTGAAGAGTAT
The DNA here is from genome assembly GCA_037576405.1 of Campoplex capitator. Lineage (NCBI taxonomy): Eukaryota > Metazoa > Arthropoda > Insecta > Hymenoptera > Ichneumonidae > Campoplex > Campoplex capitator. The sequence continues at coordinate 2,794 of JARBWI010000319.1, forward strand.
AAGTTTACAACCGAAGATATGGCTAAAACATATATATGCTGTGAAAGGTTCAAAAATCACATCGCTAAGTGACAATATTAAAGAATGCAACGATGCTAAGTACCTTGGAAATATATAGTACTAGTATAACCTCATTGCCTCCTTCAATAGGAGAACTAAAAAATTTAAAATTTTTAACCATCTGTTATAATCGTAATCTTGAGTCATTGCCTGAGGAGTTATTTAATTGTTCAAAATTAAGTAACTTGACTCTACTTAAAAATAAGCTTACCTCATTGCCAGACAACATAGGACAATTACAATATTTAGAAAAGTTAGATTTAGATTTAAACAAGCTGCAATCTTTGCCTGCTGGATTATGCGAATGCTCAAAACTAAAAGAGCTCTGTGTCAGCAATAACGAACTAACTTCTTTGCCAGATGAGTTAGGAAAACTAGAAATGTTAAGAGTTCTGAATTTAGAAAATAACAAATTGAAAGAGTTGCCTGCTTCGATAGGGAAATGCTTACAGTTAAAAGCCCTTATCTTATGCAAAAATGATTTAGACAGTTTGCCAGAAGAAATAGGCGAAAATTTGGCGTTCCTAGATCTTTCAGAAAATCAATTTAAACAGTTTCCTGCTGCAATAGGAAAGTGTTTGCAGTTAAAAGAGCTTGAAACTTAGTAACAACAAACTTGAGAAGTTAGATGCGAACATAGGAAATCTGATAAAGTTTAACTTCTCTTCGCCTTGAAAAGAACCAATTTAAACAGTTTCCAATTGAAATTAGCTGAATTAAGAAATTTGAATTATCTTTATCTCAATGAAAATCACCTGACAGACATTACAGCTGAGATGGGAAAGTTAGAAAAATTAACCACTCTGAGTCTTAGAAGCAATAAGTTTGAACAGTTTCCAGATGGAATAACAAGATTAAAGAATTTAATGACACTTAGTTTGTCACTCAATCACTTGAAAAGCGTTTCACCTGAGGTAGAAAAGCTAGAAAAGTTAAGCGATCTGGATCTTGCAGAAAATCAGTTTGAGCAGTTTCCAGTTGAACTAACAAAATTAGAGAATTTAGAGGGGCTTAGTATCTCAAGAAACCAATTGAACGAATTGCCTACCGAAATAAAGAAATTTTAAAAAATTAAGGTCACTTAGTTTATCTCATAATAAGTTAGAAGCATTGCCAGATGAGATAGGAAATATTGAAAACTTGCGTTCGCTCAGTGTTGGCAATAACAGTTTAAAGGGTCTTCCAGACAACATTGAAAAATTAATCAAGCTCTTAACTTTAGATCTCGAAAAAAACCAATTAAAAGCATTGCCTGCCGGGATAGGAAATCTTGAGAAGTTGGAGGAACTTCAATTAAGTCAAAATGGGCTAGAAGCATTGTTAGATGAGATAGGAAATTTGCAAAATCTAAGGATGTTTTATATTAGAAAAAACAGTCTAAAGAGTTTGCCAAAAAGCATAGGGAACCTAAAAGTACTCGAAACTTTTGATCTTAGTAATAACAAGTTGAATTACTTGCCAGTTGAAATGAGAAATTTGCCAAAAATAACTAAATTATGTTTAGAAGGCAATGAAATTTTGGACGTAGGAATTGAGGAAGAAACTTTGGGCAAGAAAGAACTGAAAGAGATATTTAAAAGTCGTGTTCACTTCCAGAACCATTTAATAAACTTAGTTTAGTTATTAATTTTCATTATTATTTTTAGCAAACAAATTTTTCATCTGCAAAAATTTAATTATCTTAAAAATATAAGAATTTAAATGTTCAAAACATTGTGCTAATAATGATTATATCTCGTACGCATATTCCCTACTCAGCAAAGTAAAATATCTTTAGCAGTACGCTGCGTCTTTACAGAAATTGTAGAAGCATTTATAGGCATTAAAGCATATTTAGTCAAAAGTGTTCGCATAACTTTATAATTCATCATTTTATAAATTGAAAGTCGTAAAAAGTTTAAAATGTAGATCTCTCTGTTATACTACAAATGACAGCCATATAACTTACAAGTGCTCGCTTGTTTAAGGCAGAACTTTGAGTCTTTCTAATTTGAGACTACCTTTTTACAAGTATTTTCACAATCGAACATACTTTGTCTAAATGTTTAAAATCCTGTAATATTAACATTAGGCTCAGATCTGTTTATTAAAATTTTACTTTCGGCCATATTTATAATCACAAAAGTTAAAATTTTCCTAATCAATTTCAGAAAACTACCAACAATGTCAAAATTTAATAAAATGCTACAGAGTTGTTGTATAAAGCTTCCACAACTTTGAATAAATCCTATCAAAGTTAGAATCATCAATAGAGGCTATCGTAAATTCATTAGAGCCGTAGCAATATGCTTTGTATTGCTTAAACTCCAAAATATCCTTTTTTGCAGAACTAGCAAACTGTTCCTTGAAGACAACAGTAAAATTGGTGTCTGTTGAGAAGACAGAAGATTTTTCAATTTTTATTTTGGTAGCATCCGAGAGGGCATCTGTCAGCTTGTAAAGGTTGCTGGCAGATTTATGGTCTCCATCAAAAGTTTTGTCATCAAAGTTCTTGTGATCGTTCACAAAAAGCTTAGTGCACATTTCCACATCATCATTCTTCACAGTCTCTTCTTGTTTTATATTCTCAAATAGCACATCTCTCATAAACATTTCATTCTCCATTAAAACATCGTGATTACCGTCAAAAATAATCTCACTTCTGACCAGCTCAACCTGTAAATCATTTCTCTCGCCATTGTTAAGAATAAAGGCCTTTCCTAGAATCTTCTTCCCCTTAGTTATTTTAGTCAGCTTCCCGTTCAAGTACTCAATATTATACCTGACATTGTTGTAAATAAAGCTTAGCACTTCAACCTCTCTTTTGTTCCCCAGGCGTATTTTATTTTGTGCTAAAAACTGCCTGTCCTTGTTCAAAGTCTCGTGTCTGTTCACAAACTCATACGCAAAGCCTTTGGGAGAAAAAATGATCTTCTCTATCATCTTTACAGAAAACCTGTCATTCAAATACTGTTCTGAGATAGAAGAAAAGAAAAACTTGCCAGGATTAAATATAAGTTCAAAATGAGCTCTTCCTGCTTGGCAATCTGATTTATTGGCTTTGTGCTTTTTTAAAATCTCATCAAAGGCATTAGCATTGCTGCAGTTGTTCACACTGTCTCCCATCTCCTTCCATCTTTGGTATTCCTGCTTCTCTTCCACACCGATTCCCCTCAGCGACACTAAAAAGCTCAGGTTTTCGTGCGAATACAGGTTATTGACAAGAAAATCTCTCAAGGTATTCCTATAATAATCAGGAGAGCATTTCCCGGTATTCTTCAGTACAGGGACAAAAACATTCTTGTAGCCAACAGCAAAGTCTTTCCCGTCTATCCTTTTAAACTCAATATCGTCATTATCATCCAGCATTCCGCTGATGACCAAGCAGGTTCTCTTGCACATGCGAAAAGACTGTGCATCTACCTTAGACATCAAAAGACCCTTTTCTCGTAGCAGCATACTTTTTTTGAGAATAGAAAAGTTCAGAACAAGCAATGTGATAATCTTGAACAGCACATCATTTGATCCAGGAAGAGCCACTCTAAAAAATTCAATGCAAGAAGACTCTTTCATTCCAGAGTTTACAAAAGCAAGAAAATCGATGATCTGGTCTATCTCGGTTATTTTGTAGTACTTTGAAAGTAAGATCAAGTTGAATGCTTCCTTAAAAATGTATTTTCTTTTTGGATTGAGCTTCTGGACAAATTCTTCATATTTCTTGACATCGGCATAAACAGCTATTTCTTTAGAGTTTATTTTGAAATCATAGAAATCATCGCTGTCAGTAACAATTTGATAGGCACAAACATTATCAGCATTGCATTCCTTATTGCTGCTAGAATGTACAGTGACTCCATCACGAGTGGATAAATCCAGCAGATGAATTTTAGAATTAAACACAAATAAACTGCTTCCTTCCTTTATAACCTGCTTCTTAATGTGATTCCTTAATTTGTAAGAGCTCCCACACAGCATTTCAATGCTAAAAATCTTCCCGCATTCTCCTATTTTGGCCATTTTAAGACTGTCTTTATTTTTCAGCAGATCATGGTACTTCCTTATAAATGCCTTTATTGTACTATCAAAGTCCTGAACTGAGTCATTTTTTATATGGCAAACCCGAAATAGCTCTTCTTCAGTCCTTTTTGAGCATCGCTCCATAAGCCCATTCAGGTCATACTTGTAGCTCTGGAACACCATCAAGTCCTCTTCGGAGAAGGAAGAATCACCAACCACATACCTTGTCTCAACGCCAGACCCCATCAATATGAAATTCTTCCATTGGGCTTGCTCCTGTATCTCCTTCATTGAGCAATTCAAGCATTCACAATAGTTTATTCCAGAGAGATCAAAATTGCTTCTTCTGTACAACACTCCCAAGGTTTTCTTGGAAAAATAAGAAGGGCTTTTTTGCATAAAGTCTGGATATTCAGTGCATAAAAGATCATCGGGAACAGCAGTGATGTTTCCAGTTTTGACGTAGTCAATGCTTTTGTTGAAAATCTCAGAAAGTTTCAAGGCCTTCTCGTTGAAGACAGAGTATTTGTCGGCAGTGGCCATCCAGTTAGTGGCTATCTGCCCCAGGTGGTGGAATCTCATGGACCTAACATAAAAGTTAACGATATCAGAGACAAGGACCTTGTCCTTAGTAAGAGCATTCTCATCCTTGTAATTGTAAGGCTTGAATACAGCTCTTGGAATAAGCTTCTTGCACCAGGAGAGAAGAAAGATGTCGCCATCGAGATCTGATCCTGAGCATTGGTTGAAGATTGGTCTTTTGCCCTTCTGAGAAAATACGAGAACATCCTTCAGGTAGTGGAGCTTTGGTTTGTCCACACACCTGACTATACGAACATCTCCCGGATGCATGACTGGATTTTTAGCAACAATGCATAAGGTGTTAGGAACGACATAAGCACCGTAGTCATTGAGTCCCTCCATGTTTTCATTATGCCTCTTTCTAAACATGAGAAAGACTTGGTCTTCTTCCAGAATGTCTAGTTCATCCAAAACTCCGATAGCAGCCCTTCCCTGATCAATAAAAATCTTTGCTTTGTAGTTCAATTCTGAAAATATCTTTGACAAGATCGGAGACTGCATTTTCCTGTAAAAGGTGAGATCAGTGGAAATATTATAGGAGATAAGAGAGTTCTTCTTTATAAACGCAGGATAGTCTTCAAGCATGCTAGTCAGAACACTTAGAATGTATTTGTCCTGTAGATCAATGAATATCTTGGGAGACACACCAAGACCTTCTAGCATAAGAATGATCTGTCTGTTGAGATAGAAGTCTGAAGCACTGGAAAAGCGTATAATCTCTAACATTCTGTTAGAAGAGTCGAACTTTTTCATGGATGTTCTTACGATAATTTCAGGTATTTCAGATGTGTCCTCAATCACCACGCTTTTGCCATTGCTCTTTTTGTTCTTCATCCACTTTTCAAATTTACTCGATTCTTCTATCCACGGATGCAATGCCAAAATTCCCTTGTATCCGCCAAACCTGATCTGGTAGGCACTGGGAATGTGGTTTAATCCCAGAACCTTAGAGACTATCTTAGCTTGTCGCAGTGAGATCAGCCCAATTCCATCTGAGAAGCAGTAGGATTCTCTTTGTATATCATCCACCTCCAAAAAATAGTCTATTTTCCCTGCGTCAACCGTGGAAGAAAGTGCCAAGCCTATTCTTGCTGCGTACTTTCCTATATTCTTAATGCTGTTGAAGTTCCCCAACCACGTCTTAATGTAATCAGCCCCAATCATCATTCCGTCTTTCTCGTACGGTGTTACAAACCACGATCCTTGGGTCTTCATCTGTGACGTAGTCATTACAAGAAAGAAATACTTTCGGAGCCCAACAGGAATCCCATTCAGCATCAACTCCCTGAAGTACTCATAAACATAGTCGATATTCTTACAATCTACAGAATTGAACATCTGATTTCCATCTTCTTCTCTTATATGGACTCTCAAGAACTTATCAGGATCAAAGTACCTCAAAACTCTGTTTGACGGGGACAAAATTTCATAATTGAACACAATTGACAATGGTGTTACTACTGCCGATTTTACGTATACTGTACTGCTTCCTGTGCTGTTATTAGTCGCATATTCTGTCATGTACCTAAGGTTCTTCTCTATGTCTATCTTTATCTTCTCAAATCGGGACTTAAGTGTCTTGTCAAGCATCTCACAGTACATTGGAATGTTTTGCCTGGATATAAACTCAAGATCAGGTTGTGTCAATTTTCCTATCAGATATCTTCCTTTCCTGGACACCAGGCATAAAACTGGATAGTAATATTTAAAATCTAGACCAAGGAAGTGCCGCTGGGCGTCCTCAAGCGAAAGAGGTGCTTCCACCCTTCTTAGGTCAGAACAGACTATCTGTATTCTATAGCTGCTCAGTGCTGCGACTACGGCATATGTCAAAGCACTTTTCTGCTGAAGCTCAATGCTTAAGCTTTTTATGCAATTCCCATAAAAGAAATTGCTGGGGTTGCTTATGGAAACTGACTGGAATGTGGGAATGCTGATACGAAGATCAAACCTCTCTTTGAGATCTGCAAATGTGTTTGATGAAAGTCGCTTCCACTCAAGAAGATTGAAAAAGGAGCACTTCTCAGGAATGTCCATGTTTCCAATGACCTTTTTTGCAATGTCCTCGGAAAGATCAACTGAGTAAACTCTAGGACAATTCTTGAGCACAAAAGAAATGATAATATAGTCCTTAAGATGACTGGCAGTGTCATTTTCTGTCGTACCAGGCTGACTCATAGTATTAATCAGGGATACCCTTCCTGTTCCTTTTCTTGTTGACAAAATCACATATTCATCAAGATCGTCCATCTCAAATTCAAATCTTAGATTTCTGTCATTAGAAAATGAATAGAATATCACAGTCTTGTCCATCATCTGCAGGAACCCATTGTTGTATATCAGCTTGGAATTGACCACAGTCTTTAGGGAGGTAATAGTACATAATTCAAGACTGCTTGCAAACAAGTACAAAGGCGTCTGTGACGGAACCCTTGGAACCACGACAGGCTGTTTTATAGCATTGTAAATGTTGAAGGCTGTTGTAACCTTCCCAATACTGGCATAGGCTGAAACAAGAATCTTGGAATTATACTTTTCTAGTTTTATTATAAAGTCTCTCTTCTTGATCAGCTCTTTAATAGCGGCAAATGTGCCGTCCAAAACATGAAATCGGTATATAGTGCTCTTAAAGCTTTTTAACGGGCTCTTCAGGAGTGAAGGTGGGTCAGAATGTGTGCTATCTTCTGAAATATCAGACTCTTCATAGTGAATCATTTTGGCCTGAGAAAGACATCTTGCAATCTTTTCTTCTCTTTCCAAAATCTTTTTAAAAAGAGATTTAAAAGAAGAGGGGCACAGGTAAATTTTGAAGTCGCTTGAAATAAAAGGATAGAAGTTGAAAAATACAATGTTGTAGTGCTGATTAGGACCCAGGTCTAATTCAGAAGCAAAAGCTAGGTCAATTCGTGTGTTTGTAGATAATATGACGGTATCATTGAGAGTCTGATCGTCAAATTGGAAATTTTTGTCAAAAATTGCATGTAAATTAAAGACCTTGCCATCCAATGGAGTTCTGCTTTTGATTATCTCATAGACTATAGCCTTATCAACAGGATTGTCAAAGTAAATAAGAATTTTGCCGCCTTTGAAAAATTCCAAAACCTCAAAAAGCTTCAAGATTTTATCTGAAGTGAAAGCAATAGGCACGTGTGCAAACTTTGCCAGAAAGTCAGAATGAAAAATCTGCTTTCTAAGAAGTTCCTCAAACAGCTGGCTGTCCTTGGGCTCTATGCCTGCTAAGATCCCTTTAGGAACTCTTTCTAAATAGAATATTTTATTGGCACTGCCCAGAAAGCTTTTGTAATAAGACTTCTCCAATCCCTGCGACGAGGAAAACGGAGCGTAATATGGATTATTTAGAACTTTGTTGAAGATGATAGGACTGCTAGTAATGAAAGACGAAAAAACAAAAGGCTCAGGGGCCTTCAGGACTTCTGGGACGTTTATGAAGATCGAAGAGAAGTTCTGGTATAACAAGTTATCTGCTGAACTCAAATATTCTTTTTTCAGCTGAAAAAACTCTTTTATGGTTATTACAAAGGTGGCGCATTGATCACTTTCACCATGGCTGCTCAAATATCTTTTAAGATCAATGAAATTCT